>JANHGN010022461.1:3583-28599 GCA_024605025.1 Megaceryle maxima | reverse complement strand
TATATATGTATATATTTTTCTTCCCACAAGGCTCATTTTCTGTTTTCAATTAACATCTTTATTTGCCACTGAAGCCTTGGCA
Source organism: Megaceryle maxima (assembly GCA_024605025.1). Lineage (NCBI taxonomy): Eukaryota > Metazoa > Chordata > Aves > Coraciiformes > Cerylidae > Megaceryle > Megaceryle maxima. The sequence continues at coordinate 28,517 of JANHGN010022461.1, read as the reverse complement.
TCAGTTTATCTGGTGGCTCAAGTTTGAGGCAACTGTCATGAGCAGACAAGTCAGGTGAAAAGTAAATAAAAGTAAACACCGGCTGGAATAGGAAACGTCAAAACCAGGAAAGCAAAACCAAGACGGGACACTGACAGGGGCTAACATGAGAAGCAACTATTAAACCTCTAAGTAATAGCACAGTTTGCTCTGGACAGCGTGTGGGAATGTAGGAGAGATTTGATCCAGGTTTTTTTCTTCTATTTACCATATTGAAGAAAATCAAAGAAAAGATCCTGAGAGACAATCCAAAGCAGGATGTGTTCTCCTGAAACCTTAACCTGGCAGACACTTGCTTAGCTTGATCCTTGAAAAATTATAGAAAAGACAGTTCTACAGCACCATTCAGTAACCTGCTTCAGCACTTAATCAAACTTAGTGTAAAGAAAACTTTCCCTGATGCATTGCACTGCTTCTTGATACTTCCCTCATTGCTGTAATTCCTTCTGTTTTCATGGAGTGATTTTGTTCTTTATTTATGTGGCCCTTACGAAACTTTGAAGCTTTGTGTTCTTAAAACATTAGAGGCAACTTGTTTTGTTTCGTATTTTATCACTTGCTGATGACTCAGTTCCAAAATCCATTTTCATTTCCCAAAATTATTCCACTAATGTACATTCATTATGAAAGTATTTGGGTTGCATATTTTAAAAGCAGCTCATTGATATGGATTTGCTGCTATGAACTAGAGGCAGCTGTCTGTGAACCATATTGATAAAATTAATATGTTAAAAATTATCCTTTAAAAATTGACCTTGGCTGTTACACACTCCGCAGTCGCTTACATTTTCCCCCAGTGATTTTCCTGATATTACTTATAAATTCAGGGCTGGGTAAATGGTTTGGCAAAATATTCAAAGCTTCCTGACTTGGCAGACTGGTGAGCACCAAAACCAGATGTTCATCCTGACATTTCAAAGAAGTAGCAAATGCACTTATTGCACAATGAGCAAAAGCAACAGAAATCAAATTCTTTTCACTATACTGTGGATACAAAAAAAAAAAAAAAAAAGTATGAAGTGGGAAGGACATGTCTTCTTTTCCCCAACAGTGGAGTGAAAAGTTTAGATTTTATTTATTTATTTATTTATTTATTTTTAATTCTGAAAAGCAGAGCAACAACACTCCTTTTGGCATTACTTGAGAAAAAAAAGAGAGAAAATGCTGTTTCTGTTCCCTGCAGTCAGCTCACAAAAACAAAACAGAAGATATTAATGGAAAACTTCTAAGTATCCTACATTCTGACAGACATGAAAATACCTGGAAATTGCTCACGGTGAGGATGGAAATCCTAGTTTTAGATAGAAATAGGAGTGCATCATGACCTTAAATGTACAAGAAGTGGCTTTGATGCTTCTGCTTGAAAGGAAAGGACCTAAACCACTGCCAATTTAAACAGAAACCAGACGACTTTCCACATCAGTGCAAACAAGGAATGAATACGCTGCTATCTCCTACAGGCTGCGGCTGCTTGCAGGTCAGGCTCAGGGAGGACACATCCATTTTGTCTCATCCTCCAGGCTTTGTAATGACTTTGTAAGCAGCACTTTGTAACCACGTAAGCCTCTGGACTGTGTATTCTTTCTGTTTCTTGTTATCGTCAGTACTAATCCTGCCATATTGTTAAGGGACCATATCATCGCTAAGGGCTCCGCTATATTAAGCACAGTGCCCTTGCCACTCAAAAGCTTCTCAACCCTCAGCTTTCCAAACACAGTGGTAAATTTTTGAGTCATGTTTTCATTCATGCCAAAGTGACATGGGTCCCTAAGTGAGAACTGACTTGGAGATGTACGCTTTTACTGACAAAAGCATTTATTATTCTTTGCTTCATTCAGCCTCACTCTGTCTGTACTACAGATCAAAGGCCAAGACACAAGGAGACATCCAGTTCATCCTTCTATTAGTGCTGTTGGGTTACCTTGCATGCATGGCAGTAGTCAAGCTGCAAGAGTAACACACACATCCGTCTCTCCCACACAGAAACATTTAATTCTTTGTGAGATTTACAGCGAGAGAAGCAAATGTTTTGGGACAATGACTTCTGGCTTTCCCCTTCTTAATTCCTGGTGCCCAAGTCATTTATTTAGAGAGCAAATCTCCCAAAGCTGACAGATTCTGATTGCACTAAGCTGATGAAATATATGCACTTTCCTGCCAACTAAGGAGATATTTCTGAGATAATCCAGCCAACTGGCAGGACAGTGTCTCTCAGGAAATGTTTCCCAAAGGCATCCTGGCTGATTTGATGCAGGATCTTGCAGGAGCTCCAGGCAGTGGCTGAGACAGGGCAAACTGTCTCTGTGGCTGCGACACCAGGAGTCAATGTCCCTGCAGAGCCGGTGCCTTGTGGCAACCTCAGGGTCAGCACAGAGAGGTTCAGCTGGGTAGTGGATGATGAAGAGACCAGACCATCTCCATGCTCCCAGCAGCCCGGGAAAGGGCTCAGCTCCAGTATCTTCAGATGTCTCCTTGCAAGCCATGCCATGGTGCCTGAGGTCCCCCCAACATGCTCTTCCACTAGGAAAGAAGGTGCATGGGTATTTTTTTCCAAGGTGCAAGAAGTGGGCTTCTGACACTTTCTTGTGCTATATTCTAGGAGTAATTGAATCTGTTTTCCTTCACAGCTGCACATACTTCAGTATAAGTTTATGTGTGAACACTCACTCAGGAGTAAGAATTTCCTATCTTGACTTAATTAAAGTTACAAAAAAAAAAAAAAATCCCCAAATCTCCTTAAATTAAGTCAAGCCTCTTAATTTTGTCCTCACATACCTTTGTACCAGAATTTCTGGAAATGTGAATTAGACCAGATGCAGTCAATTCAATTCCAGTGTGCGTGCTAAGGAAATGCTCCTGTGAACTGATCGTATGAGGATTTTGCAATATATTTCTTGTCAGCAGTCACAATGAAGCACTTCAAGGCCTAAGCCGCAGCAGCATGGTTGGACAACAGAATCCATAAACAGCTCGCCATGGCCTGTGATTAAAATAGAAAACGGCTTATTTAACTTCAGGCACAAATCTCATCGCAGAACTTGGCCCAAATCCACATAATGCTTATTGAGAAGGTCAGGGAGAATTCACAGTTTGAACAGAGGTCATGGCAGTCAGTGCCTGGCTTCTTGCCATAATAGTTCATCAGAAAATAATTATAAAAGTCAAGCTGGTGATGTTTACAAAGTGCCTGTAAGGAGTCATTGGGTAAGGTGGTGTGCTTTCTTTGCTAGCTACTTCTGCACACAGAGAGCTGTCCTTTCTCAGCCCATTGACTGCTCATTCTTCTATGCAGAAAAAAAGAATCTAACTCACAGTCAAAAAGCACAGTGTCTCATACACATGACTCCTTAAAGTCAGTAAAAATCCTGGAGAAATATAGCAACCAACATTTAATGATCTACCAGGAGGAGTTTTTCTTTGCTGGGCTCCAAAGGAAAGATGGAGAAAGCTGAGGGGCCACCTTCCTCAGGACAGGATTCAAAAGTCATCATGCTTGTCACATATATCTACATATGCATTGATACTAGTAGATATTTCTGTGTTCATTCCTGGAACACTGCAGGAACAGATATGAGATTTGTATCTACAAATTTGGCCCTTGTAAATTGCCATTAGGAGTGCAGACAGAAATGCAAGCCATTTTGAGATGTCTTCTCATTAGAGTACCTGGTAGAAAAGAAGCAAGCAAACAAGCCGAATATTCATCTTTGGTGGGGGAATGTCTTTCAAGTCTAAGTACTTATATACAATGCAGGCATGGGAAAGACAGGAAAATAGAAAGGCGACCCTTCACTTTAACCCCTATGAAAATATAAGTAATACCTTGTGATTAATATGGAGGTTTCTTTGGCTGATGTCATCAAATGCAGAGTTATAATACTTACAGAATAACACATATCATCTTATGAATGTTCTATAATGTAGCAAAGTACCAGGATCTGGAAGCAGAGAATGGCCCATTCCCACTTCATCTCCTTATATCATTCTCCCTCCTTTGCTGTTTGTGAAGTTTTGAATTAAACTCAAACTACCTGACCTGCTTGAGGGTAAAGTGACCTTGGCAGTTATACTAAAGAAAACTCATCTCATTTAAATTATATATATATATATATAGTTTACCATAAAAGGTTGGACTAGATGATCCTTGAGGTCCCTTCCAACCTGGTATTCTATGATTCTAAAGGAAATCTCTGAAAACCAAACAAAAATGTCCCTGTTCCGAGAGGAATGAATAGGAGACTGAAAGATGCTAGTGCTGCCTGTGGTGGGTGCTTCCCTGTTCAGCCAGGCTGGGTCTGCAGACAACCTCCTTCCCTTCATCCAGCAAATCCACTGCTCCTTACTTCTCCTGGCTTCACCCCACCATGGCAAAGAATGCATTTCTTGGAGGGGTAAAGCTTTCTTATAATTTGACCTTTCCATGGCTGTACATTCACACTGTGTATGTATGAGCAGCCCCTGGGTGAGGAGTGTCCTGCTGCTGGGGATCCAACTGGGAACTGGTGGGCTATAGGGCTACATCAGTATAGCCCATTAACACTGTGGAAATGGGCCCCATGCAAAGGCTCAAATTGGAGACTCAGTTGCTTTTTTCAGAGTTCGTTTCAGAAAAGTTTCCAGATGTCATCAGTGTCTGAGACATTTTGTGAAGCCCTAAGTCTGACACCAGACCATAAATCTCTAGAACACCCTTCTCTTTCCTTGAGCACCTGGGTGTGGGGCTGCAACAAGTTCATTTGTAAAACCATGTTTCAGCTCTCTGCAGAAACAACCAACAGCTTCTGCAATAAGACTAAAACCTCTTGCCAAGTCCTTACGAGATAAATTTACCCTCTCTGTCCATAACACTTACTAGGTGACATTATTTTTTATATATTTATTTAAATTATTAAAATATGCCTCTCTTGGCTTCTAAATAACTTGTAAAGTATCTGCTGAAATAATGTTTATGGACTAGCTTAAAGTAACTAAACAAAGAAATTATCAGTGGCAAATTTTCTGGTCTGCCTTTTAGCTGTTTAGGAAAATGTTATTTCAGTCCTCTTACAGAAGAAACTGTTTGTCTGTTGTTCAGCACAATGTTATTTCAGTCCTCTTACAGAAGAAACTGTTTCTCTGTTGGTCAGCACCACTTAGAGAAAAGTGCTAGCTGAAAAGCATAGATTTCTTTTAATTTTAAAACTTATCTTTTGTGGAAGATGACATTAGATGGTAGTTTCTTCCCAGATTACCTGCATGCCCATTTTCTGTCATAAGCAAAGTTCCTTAGCTCCTCATCTCTTAATGTCTTGGCTGTCCCTTATGATTAATGCCTTCTCTCAAACTCAAAACGGTTTTTCTCTCTCACCTTTCCCTACCATTCTCCAGTTAGCTAAATTGTATAGTAACCTCTTGGGATTAAACTAGTCACCAAATTTGCAAGCTAGAAGGCCTAAAGTGGTTTTTAATTGTAATGCAATTTCCAGGGAGCTGAAGAGAAATTCTCAGTGTCACCCAAAGGTCTGAAATTCTGAAAATAGGAAGCTCTCTCCTCTTCAGACATCTCCAAACCCTGCCTTCCCTTTAAAGGTGCCATTGACTCACATTTGCACAGACCAGTGACAGCAGCACCTCAAACCTTACCACTGTCATATTTTTGAGCTGAAAATCAGGAGGCAGAGCTGAGAAAGAGAAGAAGGAAATGATTTGACTACATTTCGTTTCATTTCTTGTGCTGAGATTTTAGGAGGAATATCTGCTCCCCCTTTTCATCAGCTCATAGAGGAAAACCAATAGAAGTGACAGACAGTAGAGCCAGTTTGATTGCCTGCAGGAACCGCTCCCTTGCAGATGTTTCTCTAAATGGTTGCAAGTCTACAGTACTGGAGATATCACAGCCTTGGTGTTCCTTTGAGCATTAATTTATTCTAAAATATGATCTGAAATGCATACCAAAAAGGACCTAGGAATGTGTAAGGCTTCCCTTTACCTTCTTGCTGTGGAGGGGAATCATTCCCTTTCCAGAGTCCTCATAGATGCTCTTCCTGCACACCATTACCTTCTCTCCCCATAGCCACTTTCTCTTGCTCCCTTTAAGTGTCTGGCCAATGCTGCAAGGGCGTGGCATGCTTTCTGAAAGGCCATTAATGATACTAGCAGCAGCATCACTTGGGAGGTGTCCTCATTTGAATTAGAACAGAACTAATTCTGTGCAGTGATTTTACTTTTCATCTCAGCCACTTCTAAGTCACTGCACTTTCTGCAGCTAATGGCATGTTTTCTCAGACAGCATCTGCTTCCAGCAGTGATAATGCTCCACATTTAGAGTCACTACCAAGGACTGATATGCAGGAAGGCTCTTGTTTACACTTCTGCACAGACCAAGGTCACTGCTAAACCTTGTACCATGTTGGAGGTGAAGAAAGTAAAAGGCTGCACCTGTGGGGAGGAGTGGACAGGACAGGTGACCCCAAACTGACCAATGAGGGATTACAGCCCATATGTGTCATATTTAGTATAAAGCTGAGGTGTCCAAGGAGGACTCTGCCTATTCTGCCTCTGATCCCAGTCTGTGCTTCCTGAATCCAGTTCCCATATCCAGCTCCTGAATCTGGTTCCTGTCTGATGCTGAGTCCGGTCTGAGACTTCCCCAGTGCCTGCTCCACAGCACCGGCAGTGATGGTGATGTAATTGCCTTTGGGGCAGGGGAAGGGGTTGTGTTTGATATTGGTTTTGTATATGTTTGAATATATTCCATTTTATTGTTATTACTTTCATTAAAGCTGTTTTAGTTCTCTCTTCCAATCCACAAACCTCTTTCTTATTCTCTTTCCCTTCCCCTTGGGGAAGGGAGTTGGTTTGATCTAAATTTTTGTCTCATTTGTCTAAATGCTGGCCCAGCCCTAACCCTTAACAGGAAGACATGGTTAAAATGGTGTGAAACAGGGTGGACTAAGGCTTGTTGTCTCTGCTTCTGGCACAGGAAAAGATGGAGTATTGACAGGAAGGTGTCCTCAATGGGAAACTTTGGAAACATATATTTTGCTCATTTTTAATTCTGAAAATGGAAGTCAGTCAGAGTACATATAAAGAAAGACCATGAGATGGATACTATTTAAAATCTTTATATTTCCTTAGAGCACTTAAAAGATGTTCTTGTTAAGGGTATGACAGAACTTTCCAAATCTCATAGTGATTTTTGAACTTGCAAGTTATATGCCTCAATATGTGTATGGCACATGTAGTAACTACCATTAGTTTGGTACTTCAGGTAGCTGTGTTTCATTCTTTTATCACAAAGATGGAGATATTTATTTATTTGTTTATTAGTGGCCTGAGTTGTAAAGAATATATGAGACTTAAAATTTTTATAATGCAACAGATTTTCTAGCGGTTACTGAAAGCTCTAAAGTGGAAACAAAGACACGAATGTCAAAAAGCAAAATTTTTACTAACCATTTTTAATATTACTGTTGGTGATGCTGGGGCAATAAATGGGAAATCAGGTTTCAAATCATCCTCTATTCTAAAGTCTGTGGGTGTTTCAGTGTTATACAGCGTCCTTCAACGGTGAAATTCGCTACTTCCAAAGATGGAAGGCTCTTTCTAACACCGATCATCTGAAACCGCGCCTGACTCCCAGGAGAAAGCACAGTGCTTCGTGCCAGCAGGCACCTTCTGGAGCAGACCTGCGTCTGCCCGGGAGAGCTGCGATATCACAAAAGCACAGGAGGTGGCACCAACCTCCCAGCAGTGACCCCGGGAGGCAGAGCCAAGCACAGGCTGGCCCTGAGCGGGATTCATTTGCTTCCTCTGAATTTACACCTCTAATTCCTCCAAAATAGCACTAGCCAAGAGGCGCTGGGGGAAGTGAGAGCACACAAGGATGTTCACTGTGCTGCCATAAAGACGAAGCTTTTAAATCAGTGCTGGTGGTGCTAGGAACACATTTCGCTGCCTCTCGGGAGACCTGCAGCACTGAAAGCTGAAGTGGCCGTTTCAGGGGCTGTATCACAGGCACGATATTGAGGGTAGTTTTGGGAAACGGCTGGATTCTGAGGAACTCCTTCCTATGACTGGTTAGAAGGTCAGCGATTTTTTTTTTTGCTTGCCAAGGTTGGTATAAAAATAAAACCCTGTGCAGATCCTGTTGTGAAGCTCTTGCTCGGGCAATGTGTGTTTGGTTATGTAAAACACGTAAATAAAAATAAGTAAATGCAAATAAGTATATAAAAATATGTAAACCACATTGTAGTGACTTTTTAAAGTATATTACAAATTAATAGTAAATAGCCTGGTTATTGATGACATGAATGAATGGATCATAGCACACAAATATTAGTTAGGGTCCTCATAATTGTAATATTCTGAGTTCCTACAGCATAAGTTTCATATTGAAGGAAGAGGTACTTTTCCTTTTTTTTTTTTTTCCTTTACAGAAAGAGCAGAATTCAAAATTGAAAATCTAAGACTAAACCTAAAGCTGCTAGCTTACAAGTGAGAGGTGAAAAAGTGACAGTTTCTATAGTAAAACTATTTCACATGGCAAACAGCAATTTTTTTTCCATTCCTGTTTTTCTTTTCAAATATTTCTTTCTGGTGCTGCTGAACTTCTTGCCCTGTTGAATGGCTTGCTTTCTGATACAAGCAGCACTGCAAGCTCATCCTACTTGAAGGGGGCTATGTATTCAGTGAAGTTTTTGTCAGACGACTTGCATACCTTCAAAATCAATTCCCTGTGCTTTTCTTTTGCTGCCTCTTTGTGAGAAGCATCTGGGTTCTTGGATTGAACAGATATTATAAATACAACACACTGTACTGCTATACAACATCAATTGCTGCAGTTGGATCACCAGTGTTGTACAGCTGCAAGAAAGGAAATGGTCTTGACAAATAGGATGCGTAGGATTTTTCCAGTAGAGTATTTAGAAAGAGCTGCCACGTGAAATCCCCTTTAGGCAGCAGCACTATGAAGATAAAGGCAAACTACAGAAAATGCCCCAGCAGCAAATGTGAATCTCTCACTTTCTTACTGAACTCTTGCTTGCTGCAATCATCACCGTGCCTAAGTGTAGAACAGCAAAATGTATTGGATTATCAGGCATAGCAAAGCTGATGACTGACACAGAAAAGCAACTTTACTCCAAGGCACAGATGGAAAGCACATACTGTCCTCAATTTCTCTGCTTTTTCTTTAGAGAATGACAAGTATTTAGCATTATACGTCCCCTGAGTATCAGTGGTGAACCATGAATGTTAGCTGTGTGTAACATTTCAAAGCAATGGTACCGTTAGCACAATTACAAACACACTTGATTAAACCATCCTACAGTATGAAAAGAAGTTACAAACAGGAGATTCAGGGCCAGTTTTTGTCCTTGACATAGACCTGTTCAGACAGCTTCAAGTAGGTCAATTTACGGGCATGATCTAGGAGGGAGCTGAAGTGGTGACAAGAACTGTGTTGTTGACTGAGTAAATGATACTCCACTGCTAAATTATTTTTGCTTTTTTCCTGTTTGCTTTCCTAGTACCAAGCAGTGGGGTTTGTGTTATTTGTACAAACTAGGAAGGAGACTTTGCAATACAGAAGCCCTGACACTACTCAAACACGGAGTCATATGTTTAGATCATTCCATGCTCTTTCCACTAAGGATGATGGCACCCAGCTCCACCGAATAAGCCACACATGGCCCATTGCTAACAAAACCACTCTTTCCATTTATGTATCCTAAAAATCTGCTGTCTTGAGGTTGCTATTGACAAAACATTTTACCTAAATATTTTCAGGCATTTGATGAGGATCCAGTATCAGATGGATTGGAAAAGGAATAGAAATGACAGGAAGATTGTGAAGATTTTTGGGAGAGACCTGACAAAATAAAATGTCTTTTCCAGATCTTTCCAACATTTCTCAAGTTGGCCAAAAAAGGGAAGGCATTTTGCATCTAAAGACTATTTTAGTAGAGAATCCAGAGAGTGCTACTGCGGGAAAAAACTTACCTTTGAAAACATCTTGGCTATCAAAGGAAAGAATTAGACTGTCACATGGACTATTAAATTATTTGAAAGATGAAGGATACTATTGAAAGGGGTATTGGAGATGATGGATTATACCTATTTGCTATACAGTGGCAAAATAGATGCATAGTAGTATGGTTTCTAGTGTGCTTCTTTTTTATTTCTAGTGATTTATTGGCAGAAGTCCTGTAAAAATAAGGGAAAATCAAACAAAGCAACCACTTAGTTAAAAAAATGATAGCATTAATAATTTAAATCTGTTAGAAAGCTGTATTTTTATTTGAAATCATATTAGTCTCTTTTTAAATAGGGTATTGTATTCTTTGTCTGAGGTCAGAGCAGGTACATGATGTTTGCATAACTCACAGGGTACAAAGCTCTGTCTGCTATTTCTGGATGCTCAGAACACCACTGAACCAAGACTGCATATTTATAATGCACATTTTCTTCTTGACACTCATGTATATCTCTGATTATAATTCCTGTGAATTACTCGAATGCCTCCGTGCATGTGTCAAACTCAAGTCTTTTTAAAGAAGTGATTTGCAGAAAATGAAAACATGCTAAGCCTTTTTATCTTAAATCTTGTCCTCTCAGCAGCAGAAAATGATCTGAGTAGAATACAAACCTGCTCTTATGAAAACCAGTGGAAAATGTATAACAGAAAAAAAAAATCAACTGCTGGGACACTCAATTTTTGGGACACTCTCATACTGAGAATTAAAAGAATTTGTGTTCTGCTGATGAGATATCTCCACAGATGGAGAAGGAACAGCCTGAAAATATATGAAAATTTAGAGGGTACAGTCTAAAAATAATTTCCCAGAAAGAAAAAAAAAAAAAAAGAGAAGTTTTCAAAAGGCCCTTTTCAAAGGTCTGTTTTTACAATGAAGGATGCAAAATTACTCAGAGTGCTTAATCACAATCTTCTATAGTTTCTTGGCTGCTTGCTAATATGAGTATTACCATCCAGACTGATTTACTTGGCTCAGCTCTTCCCTTGATGGCTTAAATGATTTACTATCCATCCTTCTGAGAACACAGGCTCCAGGAACACTTGTTCCAACCTATCGGACATGCCTGCTCTGAAGAAGGCTTTTTTTTTTTTATTTTTTTTTTTTTTGGCTTTCTTATCCTTTGTATGAAACTGCTGACAAAATCACATGCATAAGTTGTGAGATAGATGTCGAACGTGCCATTTGGTCCGGTTAAAAAACTACAAGCATACTAATGCTTGCTGAGGACTGAATATCTGCTTGCATCAGGGAAGTTGAGAATAACAAGATTAAGTTTACTTTTACAACAGGTAGTAGGTCTGTGACAGCTAAGCTAGGGACAGTATGAATTTAGTAAAGCATTTACTATGTTTTGTGAGGACTAAGTGAAATGTGTGTAAGATCAGAAGCAACTCCATTGTCTTCCTGGTCTCTTTAGCCATCCTTTGCTAACTGTGTTTAAGATTTCAGAATTTAAGAGACTCAGCCTTTCAGGTTAAAGATGAAGCAGTGAAGCAGTCCCTATTCTGTGCCTGCCTTTCCCTGCCTTGAGAGCCTCCTGGTTTGCTCCAGACCAACCTGCCAACACCTATACAGTGTGAACCCTCAGACAGCTTGGGCTCAGATGACCATATACTGGGCAGGGGATTCCACTCCCTCCTGCTGGAGGGATTTCTGCTCTTCTCTTACTCCTGCCCTAGGGTGCAGTACATTTAGTTTCAGCCCTCTTCTTCCCCTCAGTTGTGTAGGAACTGTAAGGAACAGAAGCAGCAGGCAGCTTTCTTTAATTGAAGCATTGTTTTGCATTAACAATAACATCATAATAACACCTAAGAGGTAAGGATTTTAAGTAGCAGAGGCTTATATCACATATGTGTAGTACCTGCCACCCCGATCTCAAGCAGTTTTCAATTCCCTAAAAACTGGGGGCTGTTCCCTGCTCCAAACTGCCTCACTTTTCTGCCTCTGCATGCCTGCCATGCTCTTAACAGTATCTCAACTTCTTACAGCATATGTCCTTTTAATTCACTCTGCTTATCAATTTGATGATCTCTTTCTGCTCTGTTCACAAGAAAGCCTATTCCAGAGAGTTCAGCAGTGGCTTAAGGGTAAAATGTCTAAGTGAATACCCTTTCTATCAATGGTATTAGTAGATTTTCAGTCTTCAATCACTGTCATATGCCCCGCTTATTCTTCCAATGTGCTGTTGAAGTAAATCAACAGCTTCCTACAGAAATACACCGGTAACAAGCACACAGTCATACCCTATTCAGAAAATGAGAGAGCAGCTGTGATCTAGGAAGGGTTGGTAATGCAAACTTTGAAACTGCTGGATAATTCTCTTGTCATTCTTTAACTTGAGAAATGAAATAACAAGAAGATAACTCCTTTAGGCTGAATTTGGTGGGTTTCACATTAACGCTTTTTTTGTTAAATGGGAATTTTGACTTAGGAATCCCAGCTCTTTACTTTGTTAGAGAGAGTAATTGAATGTTGTAATAGAAGAGGGCACGTAAAACAATTGGAAGCACTCCTGGATCTATAAGTGTGATGCTGGATTTTCTACAACAGACTCCGTTTTTCTGACCAATATGTTTGTATATACATATAGAAACCCTTTATTCTGTACAATTTGAGTACATCTACTGTTTTGTCTGCTTTTTTCTCTTATTTTTTCATGTATTAGGGATGCTCAAAATCATACAGTTAGAAAAGTTAACCTGTTTTACATTTTGTGTGCAACATAGGAATGCCAAAGGTTATAACAGTTGTTCCATTTGCACACACTAATATTTGCAAAATGTGGCCAAAATATTTTCATTGATCACTGTAATACATTTTGCACACTGTTTGATATCAGCAAGAGAATATACCTTCCTTGTAACCAAGGGACCTTACATGAAGTCTCTAGTCTCTAAGTAGCCCTTTCAATAGGCAGAATTAATCCAAGTTGCCACATCAGTGGAAACTCTCTAGAGAACAATCTTAGGAAATGGCATGGGTGATTTGATAGATTGGGCTTTACCATCAGAGCAGACTGAGCATCCCAGGCCTGTACTGAGAAGCCCCACTCTGAGGAAGGCACTCCCAATATTTCAGATAAGATATAAAACTGAGACACTAGTGCCTGTGGTAATCAGAGAGCTGAAATTACTTTTATAGTGTCAACACCAGTTCTGCAGCCAAGTGTCACGTGTGTCATTACTTTCCACCTACCCAAATCCCCTGGCTGTTTCAGTGGTGTATGATACCCTTCTCCAGACACTAACCTTGTGCTCAGATTCATTCATTGTTGAGGAGCTACTGTGCTCCCTCTTGGGGTGGGAGTCCTGAACTCATAGGGCTACTGTATAATATTTACTATTTTATCCTTCAACATCCTCTGAAGGAAGGAAGACATAGAAGGCCAGAAGGTGTATGTGAATGTATGTGTATTTTTCTGTAACTCCAGAGCTGAAGCCTCTCATGGCTGGTAGCAGTCTGAATCTCAAGCAGAACTTTGCAGGGGACTCACAGTCATGAAACGAGCAAATTTTTGGAAACTTTGACTTTTTCCCTCCCTTTCCTTCAGAGGCTAAAATAGGTCAGCTTTAGGTATGAGTGTAAATTTTGTGGCTTAGTCTCTGTGCAGAATCCATTTCCGTGAAGTCACTGGCAACCACACCACCCTGTCTTGACTATAAATTGATCTTCAAAAATAATTTTTATTTCTTCTTTGTAGCTCTACAACAAAGCCCCTCCTAACATTAGACTGCCTTTTCAGTCTTTCTGGAGTTTATTATTCCAAAGTCACCATCACCACTATGGAAATAAAGAGAAAGAGCAGGACAAGAAGCTTGTAGCTAGTTGTTTTCTCTTACTGGATGTAAGAGGTATGAAAGCAATGTCCTAGTTCAGTGGCCTTTGGCAGATTACTGTCAGCTTTCTTTGGCCTTTTTTTAAATTAGGGTAAGGTTTGGGATTTTTCAAGAAGAGAAGATTGGATCCTTGTGGGTATTTTCCCCATTATGTGTATTTTGACCATATCTTACCAAACTTTTGGATATTGTGTCCTCCAGGAATACATAATCTCACAGGAAGCTCTTCCAAGCACCCAGCAATTAGTGAAGTTTTAGTGAGCAGGTAACTGATATTCAGGGGAAAACAGTTTAATTGTGCAAGTAGATAAAGCTGCTATTTATTTCTCATTCCCCTTTCAGCCTCCAATTCTTTTGCCCTTTCCAGTAATTTCGTTATTTCTAATGGAAATAAGCACAGAGTAGCTTTCTTTGTAAGACATCTTAGCAGCAATTACTTGGTTGGAAACTTAGATGGATACTTAGGAACCTTACTTAAGTGGAATCCATGGTGGAAGACATCCAGGAAAATCTACTGGCAGCTCAGATTGTACTGAGTAGTGTTAGAAGATTTAAGTCTCTCCAGAGATACTTAAATCTCAACTAGATTCGGCAACAGCAGCATCTGCTGCAGCTCTTGTTTAAAAAAAAAAAAAAAAGAAAAAAAAGAAAAAAGATAAAAGTAAAATAAACATAAGATACTTAAAAACCACGCTAAAGTGCAATGTCCATATTCTTATGAAAGGTGGAACTGTCACCATGGAATCTAGAAAGGGAATAAGAGATGTAACTGAAACCATAACAGAAATGTATTTCACCAATGTCAGTCACTAAGGAAAGATCTTCAAATAGCAGATCCCTGTACAGGTGCACAGAGTATTGGCAACAGAACAAGAAAACTTCAGCTGTGACTCAGTTTCACTGGGAAGGAAAGTTACTGATAATGAACACAATGAAAACAGTTATGTTTCAGGACTGTCATCCACATTTTTGTGCATCTAGAACATATTTTTATTGGAGCACAAGCAGAGATAAATCCTCACTTGAAGCCCAAAGAAGTCAACAGAATTCTTTAAATTGACTTCCACGACTTTGTCACCAAGCCTTTGACTGGCTCATCATGTAAGCAGAAGTCTTAAATGAGAATCAGATTAATTCTTTAGGCTTGCACTGTTGCAGACACCTTTCCTAGCATTCTAGATCAGGAAGTAGCAAAATTTTTATGAAAGTATCTCCCTTTCTTGCAATGCACGTGAGGCAAATGCATTGTTAGTGATAAAACCAGCAATATCAGAGCCTTGTATACAGCATGAACAATAGAGCCCTGGAGGGACGTGACTCTACCAGAGCTAACCCATGCCTTTAATTTAAATTTGGATCATTTGATAATCTGAGGCCAGAGTGCCCAAAGCCAGGGATTAATAAACTCTCAATGCTCAGTCATCAGGATGGTGCCACAGGGACTTAAAATACCAATTTCAGGAGCTCAGAGATTTCGTGGTATTATCTACTATAGTTTTACCTCATTCAGCAGTGCTTAAGTTTCTTTTGGGCTTTCCATGAGTAGGGACTGACCCAGTATTTGGCCTTTAATGAAGAACAGAAGCATTAAATGCTCTAAAGTTTTCCAATAAAGAAGCGAGCCATTACTGAAATTCACTCATTCTATCCTAATAACATTGCATTTCCTGCCAATAGCTTAAAATATGCAGTTATTCTCCCTGTAAAGCAAAAAGGTCTTAACTCTAAAATAAGACTCTGGAAATGATATAATATAAACATGTGCTGACATTAATTACTGTAATATTTATCTATAAACCAGATGGTAGTGCTTTCAAAAATGTGTGAGCAATGATCAGAATGAATTCATTAGGCATTTATACTGCTGTCATGTACTCGCATAGGTGTTGCCTTGGACCCTCATTTATGCTAAGGGGCTCTTTCTTTTTAAGTGAGGTTTTACCAAACAGATGGAAAACATTATTAACTACTGTTTTCCTTTCTTGTCAAAGATGTTTTGTCTAATCATCACTATAATTACAGATCCACATTGTAGTAAATCATGCTGTATAAACATTTAGAACAGAGTGGATTATTAGGGTGAAATGCAAAGTATTCCAGACATTAAAACAAAACAAATATGGACTGGACTATGCTGAATAATAACAATTTTCAATATCAAGGACAGACAAAACATAATTTAATAGCTTTGGCTTTTCTTTCCTTCATTTATGTCCCATTATTCTATGTAGTGTATCCTGGGTGCTTTCAAATGCCTCCTTCCCCTTTCTTTGTGTGAATATTTTTGTGAAGACATTTCTCCTTATACAGCAGCTCGCTTCAACATGTTGCTGCCACTGTTTTCTTCTTTCCATTTAATATATGACCACAGAAGCATTCAGGAAAAAAACAGTGGACAACAATGAAATCTAATGGGGGCCCTTTGTTCCCTGTGATAGCCACATAATTTCCATTCTAGTTGTAGCAAGCGTGTTTGTTCAGGGTAACCAAGTGTATTGAAACCAGGTCTGGAGGACTCAACTTTTCCACCTGCAGTCCCACATCTATGAGGCTGAGAATCAGAAAGTATCAGCATGAACAACTGCGTTTCTGTCAGGCTTGTGACTCCACTCAAAGGCTGCCACAGCCCCACTTCAGGTCACAACTTCAGTTTGGGAATCACTGGCACAGGCAGTGGTTTGGTGCAGTTCACACCACACGGCTGTACTTGGCCCTGTTTGGCCAAACAGTGGGGATGCATTTGATTTAACATCTATGGTATAGAGGCCTATATTTCTTTGGGTCACCCTTTTAAAGTCAGTGGAAATAAATAGGGGCTTTTATGGCACTGGATTAGTTTACTGCACTAACAGGGTGAATTCTGCTTTGCTGCTCAGATCTTTCTATTTCAAGGCTGTCTGAACTAGGATTTAAAAGGTCCTGCTTGAAACTAATCCCTTCCTATTACCCTAAGGACTTGTTGAATACTGTCCTATAGTGTCAGAAAATTGGGTTATTCTCCTTCTGTGGACATCATGAATGGCAACTGTTCAATTGTTACAGACAAAGTTCAGATTCCATCAGAGACTGGAAGATCATTTATTACTTCTTGACATATGGTTCACACTTGGAAAACAACAAATACCTTAACACTGTGTACAATTTCAGGACAAATTTCACATCATCTTTTCTAAGAGTCAGGCTGCATCAATATTTTCCCTTAAAACTTAGTTAAAGGTTATAGCACCAGCTGTTTCTTGCAATGCCAAAGCTTTATGATAGCTATAAGAGCTATGGCCAGGCACTAAAATACAGAAATTTGGTTTAGACCTTTTCTGCATACATTTGCATCCAAAATAGAATTGTGCAGTGTCCTACTGTTCCTGAAAGACACTGTGGCCAGCTGCAGAACCAGCAGACTGTCAGTGAAACTGAGCAAAAAAAGTTGGTTTATAGGGGAGCTGAAATACTAAAAAAATCCAAACAAACCCCACAAGGAGAGATATAAGTAGCTTCTGTGAAAAGCAAATTAACTATATTCAAATGTCTGTACAGAATTGATTCAACAAGCCTTAACAGCTTCATCCCTTGGTCTTGTGTGGTTCAGTATCAGGATCTACTTAAAGGATAGAAATGCTGGTATCTTTTTAAAAACAAACACACCAACCAACACCCCCCAAAAAACCAAACACCCTCTCCCCCCCCGCCATCAAAACCAGGAAAGACTGATTTAACTGTCATTACATTTCCAAAGAAATTAGTGTAATTTTCCTTCTTGTATCAATCCTGCTTTTATTCCTATTTAATAGTAAACAAAACAAAGCAAGCGGTACAAAGCAACGTTTCAATGTTTTACTGCTGCAGATTAATGTTTCTATCTACAAGTATTTGCATAGTATGTCAGAAGTTGATCATGGCTTTGATTGTATCAGCAATATTCTCTTTGCTGTGATTCCATATGTTGCCTGAGGAAAGCCAAGAGTACAGAGCTGGCTACTTCTACAAGCTGATGACAAAGTCTGCAGCAAATTGTGAGAGTTAGGGCTTGGTCAGTGTCTGCTGCAATACAAAGACTCATGCAAATTGTTACTCCATCAAAAAAGGTTGTTTATCAGTAAATGCATTTTACCTTTCCACAGATGCATTTTGTTAAGACTTCTGCAGGACACCCTCAGAGGGCTACCTTCTCAGCTCTCCTGTGTGGGTGGCAGAGGGTTTACTCAGCTGAGTTTTGCTGTGTTGAAATGACCCCGCAGTACTACGATGCCATTAGCTGGCAAGGCAGTAGGTGTTTAAAGTTGCTCTTTCAAAGCACATTAAGGCCACTGCAACTTTCCTGGCTCAGGATATGAATTTCCAGCTGCTGCTTCACCCTGCCAGTATCGCACAAGGACTGCCCCATGTGTTCACCCTTTGTGCCCAGTACTGCACTGAGGTGAGGTTGACCAGATGACAGCTCCCCATTTAAATGATGGTGCATGGTTAGGATCAGTCTGTTTGCAGTGGCACAGTCTTGGGGTCATATTAGAGCACACTTTAACCATTCAGTAAACACTGTTAAGGACTGACTTGCCACTTACCTCTACTAACAGCAGTGCAGAGGCCTGGCACATTGTGCCTGCTGGAAAAAGTGGATATTCCAGATGTCTTTGCAAAGAACCACTTAAGACATGAAAGGAAAAGTTGAAGGGATGTCACATCTGGTACACAAATCCATGCCATGTGAATATCTCATGAAGGCTCTTGTGCTATATAAGAAAACCAAGGACAAAACCAGACCTCTGGCTGTTTTGAAACCACCTGTTTGTGATTGTCCAGACTGGACAATTTGCAGAGTCATCCTCATGCCATCTTTTAAAGCTGACATCAGCAAGCTATCAAAGCTATCAAGGGCACTGGGGCTGCCTGGTAACAGCAGGACCTCATTCTTTAACAGATACAAAGTGTATGGCAGGAAGAAGAGAAATCAGCACTAGCCCCTTACCTGGGCAACTTGATGGGGAAGCCTCCTCTGGTAAGTACTGTTCTTGTATCACATGGTGGAGCAGGTGATCTGTAGACCCTTCTGGAGCACACATCTATTAACAATTTTTCTGTTACTGATGTAATGTAAAGAGTTTCTATGATCCTGATGGAATTTTCTATTTATAAGCTTCTAAGAAATATGATTATGATATATGATGGTAAATACTATAATATAGGACTAGTGTTTAGTGTTAAAACTCTTCTGGTTTGGGTCCTGGCTGGATGATGCCATTTTGGGCAGATTTGGGCCACTAAATAGTCTTTTCAATGTTGAAAGCATATAAGGGAGGTATCACTCTCACTCTAAAAACTGTGTTGTGAAAATGCTGTCTGGCTTTTCCTTTGCACAGACTTCTCCTCACTTCTTTCTGTCAGCTGTCAGTCCTAACAAACTCTTACAACCAAAATGTAGCTGGAGAGGTGGATCAGGAGTTGTTGTGGGAGCTTTTTAAGACACTACAGCACTAAGAAAGCAAAAGTTCTCAGTCGTCCAGCTGTGTCTCCCTCTGTTTGCCTTGGATGACACAAAATGGCACATATATTCCTCTTGAGTGGACCAGCTTCAATAATATTACCTTACACTGCAAATATATTGAGGATTGTGATAATGAGACATAATTTCAGCTTGCTTCTTTAGTAGTTGGACTAGTGTCCTGCTTCTCAAACAAGAAGGACAGTGAACTGAGTGTAAAAGCCTCATCCTGATCTCACAGCTGACCCAGCAAAGACCTTCTTTGGGGCCCAAGTGAATGTTGGAAAGAATGGGAAATACTGAGTTAGGTCCTGGAAATTATGAGGAGACAAAACCTTGCCTGCTTGAAAACATGCTCTGACAGCACCTTCTTCCATTTATGGCACTTGCTTTACAGGCTGCACAGAGTATAGATGCTGCAAGCAGCTCCTTCCCACCCAGATTATGGAGTTTGGAGACTTCTGGGAACAAACCTTCGAATTTCCTATTTGAACAAAAGGACCTATGCCTTGGCATTTGACTTTTTGAGTTACCTCTGGTAACTGGTGTCAGAAAGGAAATCCTGGGCTGAAAGTCAGTGCACACACCTCAGGCAGGTTAGCTCTTTGCTGTAGGAAAAAACAGCAGAGCTCTTTGCTACCAGCTGAAGACCTCAAAAGCAGGATTGCAGAAAAGGCAAGTGGCCTACAAATGATTCCCATACCAGTGTCTAGTCAATGTGCTCTTTCCTAGTATTATCATTACTATTTTCCTACTGTTACCAGCATCGATGGGTTTATGAGCTAGTACCACTGAAACCTGTTAGGTGTGTTCTGTGGCAAAGCTTTTGGCAGACTGTCAAATATATCACTAGGAATTGCCAGCTCCAGTATTGTTTTCTCCATGCTAGCCAGTAAGAGATCAATAGCAGTGCTAATCATGGAAGTAAGGAGAGATCATAAGAGAACAGTAAAACAAGGGAAACTGTGAGTTTCACCTGTCATTCCTGTTGATTCTGGATGGTTTCTGCTGGTAATTTCATAATGCATCGTGAATTTCCATAAGGCAGAGGGCCCAGCACATGCATAAAGAACTTTTGGAATTTCTGCCCATAGGGTTGAATGCTTAATACAGTGAAAATTTTTGATCTGTGGAAATACAAGCTGAGATTGCAGTAGGGGACAATTAGCCATCTGGACTGGGGTATTATGGGCCGTCTGGTATAAGCCTCCGTGCAGTGTGGATAACTGTAACCTCCACAAAGGAGGAGACAGGCCCTAGGGCTGCCCCAGCAGCCTCTTTAGCTGCTGTTTAGTAACCCTTTAGCCTCACTTCAATGAGTCTAGGCTTCTGCTAGTATGAAACCAGGCACAGGTCCTGGCAGCTGAGTTCAGAGGTTATCTGTTGAGTATGCCAAGTCTGCCAGAGTCTAGCTTGATTTGAAGACAAAAGGGACAGAACATGGGCTAAATGATATGGGATTAGATGATCTCCAGAGGTCATTTCCAATCCCTACCATTCTCTCATTCACATAGCTGCGTATCAGTATTTGCAGCAGTGAGTTGTGCGCAGCAGAGCTGTTGGTTTTTCCCAGATGCCAGCCAGTGGGAGTGCTGAAGTGACAAGACAAAACTGGGGAAAAGAAAGGGTTCCTATTCCCCCTCAAACAGCCTCCTCCAACCTTCTGTGCTCAGCATGAAGTTCAGAGCAAAAGGTGAAAGCCTCTTCAGTGTTTCTTTGCTGGGAGGACACCTGTCAGGAGATGGGGCTCATGCTAGGGCTGAGGAGGAAGCAACCAGGAAAGAAACTTCCAGACAGCAATTATAAAACAATCCCAAAAAGCAGACTTTAGACAGATCAGTTTAGATCATAGGAAACAATTTATGAACCTATCATGTTCTGGTTTTCACTGGACTGAATGCCGAGTACACAGACAGTACATGGTCAGGTTTCTTCACCAACACATGTATACATACCACTTGCTGTGATGGAAGGTGATATGCCAAGCAGATGGATTTCAGACATGCAAAGGTATAGGGCAGAGAAAAAAAACAATAAGGACAATACTGTTTATACTGTGAAAGGTTTACTGAGCTAGGACTAGGAACTCAGACTTTTAAAAGACAGGATAGAAAATTCCACATTATAACACTTTTGATAAAAGGAAGTAGCATAAACTTTACAGAAGGAAGAAAAGCCCATATATATTTACTGAAATATTTTGTGTTGTATTTAATCTGTAATTAAACCAGAGGAACTATGGAAAGAGGTCCATGCAGCCCTTGATTGCTTACTTAGAAGAATTATTATAGAATTTATATACAGACCATGTCTCAGCTTAGGCAAGGTACTTTTCTGTCATTCATTCAGCCACATATGATTATAATATATCCAGACTGATCAAAGCTGTATTCTGTGGCAGGATCAATATGCATGTTGAACCAGCTTTGGAAGGAAAGTGCAAGTCCAAAAGCTGTAGAAACAATAAATAAAATGTCACACTACCAGAAGATGACAATTTATATTTTACTTGTTATTCATTCCTCAATTTATCCCTCAAGAGTTCAAAAAGTTAAAGCAATTTCTATACTTTTAATACTTTTCAAGTTCTGCTGTAGTAGAAAATAATCTGTGATCCTTTACAGAATCTTATTAGTTCAAGGTTTCTAAATTCTGGATACCTGATAAACTTGAAATATTTAAATAGCCAATGTAAAATACTTCTTCTGACATCTATTAATAAAACAATAGTTAATGATCTAGTGTACAGTGGTGAGAAGTATCTGTGTTCTAACCAAGTCATCAGATTTTATCAGTCTTTGGACAATTTTCATAAATTTTTTTTTCCTCCCTTAAATAATCCTGGTTTTGGATTTTATTGGATTTTTACTTGGATTGTATCAGTCTCCACATCACCACTCAGGAAAAATTAAACTAGACAACAAGCTTGGGGTTGTATATACCCCCAAAGTAATTTAAAAACAATGGAAGATTCTATCACCTGTGGATATATGATCTGCTTGTTAGGAACTCCCAGGACACCACAATGAGCCCAGTAGTGTATGTGATGTCTAGAGAAGATGTCAACCACTGCCCAAAGCTGCTGGTTCCTGTTTCATGTACACGAGGGTATTATTAAGAGACATAATTTTCACAATGTAATGTTTGCAATTTTGTATCCTGTTTCCATAGTTTTGGTAGGTGGAATTCCTAGGCTGAGATGACCTTTGTGTGGTTGAATTAATCTCTGCCATTAAAAGAGATTGGTTTTATCCCTTCTCTGAAGTAGTAGTACTCCAAGCAGATCTCCAAGCTATCCTTTTTGTCACAAGACAGAGATTCTGACTTACAGGTTCTATTTATGAATCAAGATAGATCTCGGTGGTAACTATTTGCTCGTATAAAAATTTGCACAGGTTTTCCCAGAAATAAAACTAAACTAAAAAATTGAAGAAAATTGTTAAGAATGGAAAGTCCTTTTTTTTTTTTCTGCTTCATTTACATAATTAAGATGTAGAAGTGCAAGCTACTCTAACAGTAGATTGCTGCAAAAATAAGGGTATTTTCCTATAGACATAAAGCTTACCAATTTCCTGTCGTCTGCATAACCTTAAATTGTCTAAATTCAACCTGAGTGAGGACTGTAGGAATTGCTTAAGTGGACCTAAGACTGTGCTGCCACTGACAGTGGGGGGACTCCTCACCCCCTTTGGTTATGTGCTCCTACCCCTTCACCTGTACCCGCCCATCTCTGCATCCCAGCTCGTGCAGCCTTGGGGGACTGAGACCAACTTGCTGGTCTGAAAGAAACCTTCCTTCTGCAAGGTTTGTTTTCAGTCAGGAATTGGAGCTTTCTCATTGCACATGATCAGGCGACAGCGGGAGGGTGCAGTTGTGAGTGGGAATAAAGTCCTTGCTTTTGGCAGCAGTATGGTCTCAGAGAGGCTTTGGCAGCCTGTGGAGTGCTCCCTGGGTGCCTGTGCTATGGAAGATATATTAAGACTGTTTGTGCAACTAATAAAGGCATCCCTTGGTCAAAAAAAGATTGTTGGGGCTTCACAACCTCTTTTCTGGAATCATGTAACTTAGTTGTTGTATTGGGAAATGTCTTTGTCTCCTGAAAAGGTGCTGCTGAAAAACAAGTGATTAGGAAGGTGGCCTTCATTTTGAGACATGAGAGGATAATAACAGGACATGCTTCCTAAAATATGGATGGTTATAATCTCAACTTTTGCCCTGGACCTATTCAATTTCTCATACAAGTTAATAATTAAACCATGCTTTAGTTTTTCTGATGAGTCTATAAACTTTTAAAGCCCATAGTTTCCTGTAACATTTAGGAAGAGTTTATCTTCTCCTTTTGTGATACACATGGATATCTGAATTATACAGCAGGATGAGTCTCTTTTTGTTTGTACCACTTGAATTGATAGGGTATTTTTACTAATAACCACACATCTTATCTTAGCATATTTTTATGTGAGGAAGCTAAACTCCTCTAATTTTGTTTCTTGAAAGGGTAAATCCTGGAACCTTCACTCAGCCTGATCACTCATCCTGCTGGAAGGGCCTTTCAACGGGAGCTGTGTGGAAAAACTCAACCTTTTCGGTGTTGCCAGTACAGTCTCAGGGCTACATTAGCTTGCACAGCTAATCTATTGCAACTCCATGGAGTGAGCAAGGAATGGGTGGTGGATCTGGGCTGCCCTGTTCTCCCTAGTAGCAATAACATCTGGCAGAGTGTGCTCCTGCAGTGGAGTGTGCCCCCAAAGCACAGAGACCATGTACAATCTCCTTTTGCTCTTCCTCAGATGTCACAGGCAGCACAGCAGGACCATGCCTTCCGCTGGTATTGAGGAAGAGGTAGGATCTGATTAATTTGACTAGAATATGACCTTAGCAGACAATGCAACTTCAGAATAAAAGGAAGCTATGAAGAAGTAGCCAGTACTATTTATGTCTGGAATATGGGAAGTGCCTTTCACATGTTGGCTAGTGGCCATCTGCCAATGTACCCTGCAAGCAGAAAAGCTTATGGTGTCTAAAGGTCAAAAGGAAGTTTTCTAATATCAACTTTCTTTCCTTTTGTAGTGCTTGTAAGACACAATCTAGCATATGGAGCTAAAGTTTCACACTTTTTCTGCCTCACAGTATGGCTCTATAGCAATGTCTAGCTCTTTCATGATGCTTTCTATCACTAGAAACCTTCTGTAAAGGAGCTTATTTTCTTATTCTAAATTTACAGATGAAGAAATAGTAACATGGGCCACGAAGATGATTAGGGGGCTGGAACACCCCTCCTATGAGAACAGGCTGAGGGAGCTGGGATTGTTCAGCCTGGAGAAGAGAAGGCTCCGGGGAGACCTAACAGCCACCTTCCAATACCTGAAGGGAGCTGATAAAGAGACTGGAGAGGGCCTGTTTACAAAGGCCTGGAGTGAAAGGACAAGGGGCAATGGTTTTAAATTAAAAAGGAGTGGATTTAGATTGGAAATAAGGAGGAAGTTCTTTACCACAAGTGTGGTGGAGCACTGGAACAGGTTGCCCAGGGAGGTGGTTGAGGCCCCATCCCTGGAGACATTCAAGGT
>JANHGN010022460.1:20584-57646 GCA_024605025.1 Megaceryle maxima | reverse complement strand
TGTATATATTTACACATACAAAGCTATATGTATTTATATTTATATTTTGTAGGGATATGTTTTAAATATATAACCAAAGTAATAATGGACTTATATTAAATATTTTTTAAAATATATGGGAAAATTTTTAAATAATGTTAAGTATTTTGTCTTTGTATCTAAAAGAACACTCTCCTTCCTTGCCATGAAATACCTAGAACTGCCTTTATAGTTTGTTCTATATATTCAATATCATGTAATCCGTGTGCTGCTTTGTGATTGCACTGGCTTTTGTTCAAATTTTTTAAATGTTTTGTAAATAAAGTTAAGAGTTTTGATATATAGCAAAACATTAGCAGTATCTGGCAGTACTTGGATTGATTGTTTCTCACACAGAATTACAGCACTCAGGTTAACTGCCAGTAAACACGTAAAACTTTATTATGTCTCTATTTCAGCTGACACTAAGGTATATGCTTACATGTAAACATGTGCTCTGTCTATCCTAAATCAGAACACTGTAACTTACATTTAGTATCTGAAAAGTCACTCTTGCTCAGTTATTAGTTCCTAGTTAATGCCTAGTGTGATTAAAGAGGATTCTGGTCTTAGAGAAGTCATTTGACCTTCATTACACCATTTGTAAACCCCTCAGCTGTTTCACCTCCTTCCCCATCCCCCATCTTATACAGGATTGAAATTGGTTTATTTCTTTTCATCCAGGAAGAGGAAGTAATCTAAAATTCTGTTCTGGTAAAACAGTGCAGAACTCTTTTGGCATGAGGTTTGTACTTCATTGATTTTGAGATAAGCATTTGAAAATTCTTTCTGAAGGTAGGCCACATTCACTTGACAGAGGGAACACACATTTCTAGTGTATCAGGTTGTTTGGAAAAGAGCAATGGTTTGAAGTAATGTTGGAAAAGGATTTGGTCTATTGAGTCAAATCTGTTTCTGATTACTTTTCTTCTTGTGGAGACTACCCCGTTGTGTTGTAATATGTCCCTGCAATGCCATTCTGATTATCAACACACCGTAGAACCAGTGGCTTGTTAAGGGGCAGGTAGCTGAAGGACTGATAACTTTTTATACTTTCTGTTCCTTTATCTACCATCCTAATAATCGCCATTAAACATCTAGAGTCTATATGTGGAAGTGCCTTTATTACAGACACAACAATAGTTGCTTTCAGCTATACTAACATCTGAAACTGGGATTGACAGTTGTCTGACTTCACTGTGATTGTTATCCTCTGCTCCTTTCTCCCCGTTTTGACACTTTTATTCTGAATCTCCAGTGAGGCTGTGTGACTTAAATACCATTTCCTGTTGCTGTATGAAAAACATGGAACATAGCTATGGCTTTTAGTTTTCCCCATTATCCTCGAGATCATACAACAGAATTTAGAGGCAGTGTTTTTTGCCAATTCTTTTATATGCTATTTTAAAGTTTATCTATAATTGTTGTCTATGCATTGTGGCAAAATATATCTAGAAAGATGCTAAATGTTTAAAAGACTACCATCATCATTCAGTAGAATCAAAACATCCTTCAGCAGAAAATAATAGATTATACATGATTTGTGATATTTTACTCCATGGATTAGAATTTCTGTGAGGTACTTTTAACATAACACAAAAACCACTGATAACTATAGCACTGGAGAGCACTTTTAAAAAAAAATATTTTATTTTATTTTATTTTAATAAGAAAAATAATGGCTTTGTTACTTTTCAAGGATAAAAACTTTTCAAGTGATCTTTAAGGAAAAAAATAATTCGGAGAGGTTTCAGGCCCTTGGAAAAACTTTCTCTCATTCCAGGAAGAAAATTTCATTTGGAGTCAGAAGCAGAACATGGTTTCTTTTACAGTGCAATTACTTAATCAGTGTTTCTAAAGATTAGGCTGAAATACTGCATAACTGAATGCAGCTCATTCTTCCTTACAAAAGCAGAGCTCTGTTCATTTAACATATGTAAAATAAAGTATATAACTTTTGCTGTAATGCAGTACTCTGCAGTGTCTAATTTAATTCAGTAATAAATTTAATATAATCAAAAGATATATTGTAAATTAGATCTAAAAACACATCATTACCAAATATTGTACTTTCAGTTTTCTGTTTCTACTCACATTTTTTAATCTTTCAGAATATTTTTTTATATGTCTGTCATTTACTCAGAAATTAAGATATTTGTTGTCCCTGGTGCCATTTCACATAACAGTTCAGATGATTTGCAGTTCAGCTGAAGTTATGGAGTTATGGAAAAGACTTATCAGAGTGTAACATGATTTTTTCAGCTTTTTTTTTTTTTTTTTTTTTTAATAGTACACCACAAAAAAAAACCCTGAGACTAGAAAGCTTATATTTATCAAATAGTAAACATCACTGAGCAGTCCTATGCTTTTTATGTTTTTGTAAGGTACCAAAAGTTATACTCTGTGCACTAAAAGCAGGCAATTATTTTGTAAATGCATGTTTAACAAACTGTAATGAAAATTACTAATGGTGTTCACAGAATGATGTAAATGTCTATCAAGAGACCTCTGCCTTGTTATTTTTATATGATCTTAAAGGGTAACGATAACAAAATCTTGTCTAGTGATCTGTAAAGTTTGCATTTGTGCCCACTTAGAGGTATATTCAGTATTTTAGAGTCAGTGGAATGAATAGATTTGAAGTTTCAAGTGCCATGGAAGAGGAATCATAAGGTACAATCCACAGAGCTAGTTGATAACAGCATTCCTTCACCTTTCCCCTTTCTCTTTTCCTCCTTCCCTCTTCCCCTTCCTCTTCTCTATGCTTGACAAGGTACTGTCTTCTAATTTTCTGTTTTGAGATCCCCTCAGGCTACTGGTAATTCTGGAACAAATAAAAAGAGCTAAATAAAAAATCAGAGAGAAAAATGAACCTGCATTGAAGATTGCTGGCACATGGAGCAGAGCTCATGGGGTACTTTTCCTTTATTTCATGAGAATGACTCAGAGACAGATATTGGTACTATGAGCACAGACATTTTCCTCCTAAGATCCTAAATTCCATGGGATCACAGATTTAAAGCTTCTGACCATTTACTGGAATTTTATGTCAGCTTCTAGACTGGCTAGCTCCAGCAGTGGAGTGACTGAAAAAGTTGACACAAACTTCAACACCTGAATATCCCTCTCTACTAGATAAGGATTTCCGAATCTGACACTCAAACATTAGCAGCACTTATCAAACAAGACATTTCAGTCCAACAAGACTACCACTGACTGTTTAATTTTGGGTGCAACTCATTTTGTAATGGTATTAATCACATTGTTAACATCTACTTTAAATAGAATAGAAATTCTAGTGAGTAAGCTGTTATAAGTGAATAATCAATAAAAATATTTCAAAAGATAATAGATATTTATATCTTGCTTTATTCTTCCCTACATGATACATAACATGGGATGTAACAGCTGTTGCCTGCAATATCTTCTTGAGTGGCCTTCTCAGTGTCTGTGGAAATTAGAAGAATGTCCCTATATAAGAAATAAGGAAAGTTTGTCCTATATTTGCATGCAGATATTCAAAAAAGCAGAGTTAATGTTGTATTTGCAAGCTTAGCATTCTTTTAATGTATTTTGGGCACATAATTAGAAAAGAATTCAAATTCAGTGAATATAAACACCTTAATATACACACACTAAAGAGTAATATATCTTAAGTAATGGGAACAGCTTTTCCCAGAGAAACCTTTGTGTTATGGGTGACTTTTGATGATTTTTTTATTACATTTTCTTGAAAATATGTGCCTTATGATGGTAATTCAAATACTAGAACAGCTGCTTTTCAGAAGATGTAGAGAAGTGTTATTATGACTACAAGCAGTTGCTTAAAGTTTGCTTTACTTTTTTTTTTCTCATAGAAATCATAGGAAAATACAATGAGTAGAGTCATAAAGTGCCTATTCAGTGAATACATCTCTCATCCTCCTCCAAATCAAGGTCACTCATACACAATTTGTTCCTGACAGATGTTTGTCTTATCTGTTGGGGGTTTTTTTGGTAAAAAAAAAAAAGTGTTTGAAATTCTTTTTACTTTACGGTGTATTCTAGTCCTTCCTTGAAAGAGTAAGAATAAAATAAGAATGAAAGTTAAAATCGTAGTGTGCTAAAGAAATGCCTGCATGTCCATTTTCTTTTAGGCTGTATAGCTTATTTCTGATTTCATGTTCTGCTTAAAAACAGGTATTAAAAACTCCTGATATAGCATGATTTCAGGAAAAAAAAAACTGCTGCAGTTGAGACAAAGGTGATCATCTTTTAGTGGATAATTTAGTGATTAGCTTTTACTTAGATGGAGTAGATTTTTGGTGAAATTCCTTAAGATTTCACTGAAGTTGTGATTTAACTCTTAGGACCTGAGGCAAAGAAGGTCCTTAAATTATTCACTTTTATTGGTTTCTGTGGGAGTTAAACTCCTCCTGAGTGATAGGTTCCATGCAAGTATGTACTGTATTTCTCACTCCTATATCTCAGCTACTGAATGCTTTGAAATATGCAAGATGGGGCATCTATATTCACAAAGGGATTGATCTAGTGTGCCTTAAAGCTTAATGAACTGAGGCAAAGGTTACAAATGAAGATGGAGGGATGAGAGCACCAAACTCAGGTGCACTAATTTTCCCTCCTGTGGCAATCAGGCTTTCTCTTTTACCTCCAGAAAGAGATTTCCCCACTCGTATAACCTGAAAGTGGACACTAAACATGTGACAATAGAGGACAGGAGTGACCTCAAATGATCTGGAATTCTCTTTACAAGAATCTAAGCTGTAACTTTAAAAAAAATCCAAAGTTTCCGACTTTTCTTATTACAGGTGTTTATAACATCTTTCTAAATATATGGATTTTTTAAGGATTTCTCCTTAAGGACCTATCTATATGAATTACTCCCATTGCACAAGACATTTCCTAAACATTCTCGAATCACTGGATTCGTCTCCGTGTCTTTTCTTCAGGGGATCATTATCTCAATGAAAATTGCATCTGTCAAAAGGAAAAAAGGAAGAATCAAACATTCTAAT
The DNA here is from genome assembly GCA_024605025.1 of Megaceryle maxima. Lineage (NCBI taxonomy): Eukaryota > Metazoa > Chordata > Aves > Coraciiformes > Cerylidae > Megaceryle > Megaceryle maxima. The sequence goes on along the minus strand of JANHGN010022460.1, from coordinate 52,613 downwards.
GGATTTCTATGTGCCACACGCACAATTTTTTAAAATAGGATGGTATCTTTTAGCTGCTGCTGACTTTTCTGCCAGAAATTGTAACATATCTCCTCATAAACTGAAATTTCATATTTCAGTTTCTAAAGTCAGCTGTTATGTACAGCAAAGAACACATCTCTATTAGCCAAATATAGTGGGAGTGCTGCAATTGCTACTTAGAGGAACACAAAACTGTTTGAAAGTGATGTAAAAACTCCCATAGACCATTGCAAGAATGGATTGTGTTCAGTCCATATGCATCGTCCAAAGCAGCAAGTAAGAGTGCATCACAAGTTTCTTGCCATGAAGCACAGAAGAACAAGAAATTGCAGCATTTTTATCACTTCCAAATACAGAGGTAGTTTTAAAAAAGGTGTTATTATACCCTGTAATACCTAAATGTAAAGCTTTTAATCTGTGTTTAGCTGTGATCATCTATACTGGTACTTTTTATGGAAATTTTTGTATTAGTAAATGCAAAGGTCTACTACTAAAAATAGTCAAAGCAGCCTGAACAAAGATTTTTAAAAGTTTCTTACCGCAAAGAAGACATTTCTCTGAAAGCAAAATCTTTAAGTAGCTTCTGTAGATTTTACTATATGAATAAAAGTAAATTCTGTGTACACTACATTTTTTATTCTCAGTCTGGGAACAAAACAGCAAATGATGAAAAGCAATTATTTAAGAAATTTACAGGTTTATTTTTCAAATTTCATATACTCTATGCTTATCTTTTTCTAAGGTAAAAGGTAGAATGCAATGCTCCTACAAATAGTATACAGCTGGACCATCATAGTCTTACCTCATAGAAATGCCATATAGGAAAATACAGTGTAAAGTCCACACCGAAAAACACACCAAAGTTGAACTTCATTTATATAACTTTAAATATACAATTACTTCATGCAATGCAGACTTTGAATCCTTAACCATTATTTTGCTGGAACATACAGAGTTGTTGAAATATATTTGCAGTAGCACGGTAGTTACAAAGGTGGTGCCATGCAGTTATGGGGAAATACCTTTTCTTTTTTTTTTTTTTTTTTTCTTCTGGTTGCATATATATACACATTTTAACCGCATAACTTCACGTTTTTTAAGTTAGAATAAGAGCTTGGATTAGGTAAAACTTCTAGTTCAAAGATGGAGATTAAAGCAATGTAATAAATATAATCTGTAACATTATAGGAGTCATAGTAGTTTCAGAAAGCATGATTGTGTGTTGTTCTAAATCCCCCTGGAGAATTTGAAAACATCAAAGTCTTGGCTTTGGTCTGTAAGAAACTTACCCATTTACTCTGTTTGGACTGTCTGACTGATGATGGGCAGCTGACATTTGTGCACTAAAGTGCATGGACATATGTGTGGTGGTCTGCTGCTTCTTGTAATATTGTCATTGGTTTCTCTTATGAAGATGGAACAGGGGAACACTTTTTATAGCCAACCACTCACAACCCTACATAGGAGATGGCTTGTATTCATAGAAGAATAGAAATCACATCCTTGAACTGAGTTCTCTGTGACCTTGTGGCTGACAGGTACTTAAGAAGTCAATCAACAGAAGTTAGTGTGGATTTCTGTAGGAAGATGAGATAGCTGCTTAAGAAATGTGTAAACCAAACTGCATTCCTCATAACTATCTGGTTTATTTTTTACAATTCCAATAGTTTTTTAAGTCAGTCTCAGAATTTTTGGTGACTTGAATGCTTGGTGTTCTGTCAGCACAGCTGTATATTTTGCAGTCTCATGTGGGCCAGCAGTCAGTCCATGAGGCAGAGGAGTTCTGAAGCTGAACCGGGAAGATTACTGTGCAAATTAATCAGATTGGGTCAACACCTATTTTGTCTAATGTGGAACACTAAAAGTCTTTTAGCATTAGTCTCACCCTTTTAATTTTGCCTTGCCTCTTCTTTTGCCTATTTATATTTAGTAACACTTAACTCTTTATTTTTTTGTGTGTGAGTCAAGTCACAGTGCCATTTTTTGTCCTTACAGTTAGGTAAGAGGTGATTATGAAGAACTGTGTCCAAGTCATTATGCAGTCAGTGACCAATAACTTAGTGCTGATCATTGTATTCCAGGGCTGAGTTTTCTTCACTTGACCACACTCTTTACAGATCCAGAGATATATAGGAGAGGTTTTAAGAGCTTTAGAGCCAGTTGATACTTAGTCTTCTGAACAGAAACTGGACTGTCAGCTGGAGGCAGTAGCCCTGAGGACACTGTGAAGGATTCGCTCAGAGTTCTCGATAGCTTTAACTAGATTTTCTGTTCTCTCTGCCACCTGATGCTGCTTTCTCAGATTCATTGCCTTCAGTTCCACTCCACACAAATAATTTACTTCAGTTTCATCCTCCACATTCATCGTTTATTCTTCTCCCTCTGCAGCTTAACTTCTTCTTTTTCTGTTCCTCCTGAAATGGAGTAATGCAAAAATAGACATATAAATATTTTAATATGGTATAAACGTGATGATGTAGCCATCATGCTGGAGTCACTTTGTGAACTCTGTTTTTGTGTTACTTCTGTATATGTGGTTTTGATTGTGAAGTTATCATGTGCAACAGGAGTAGTCTTTTAGTCTGGATTTGAACTGTATTTTTATGGGCATCCTGTATATCAAGTTGCAAGTAATTTAGGGGTGTAGATATTATATGCAGATCTTTGATTATTTCACCTGGGAAAGCTGGCAATACTTCCAGGTTAAACGAACCCATTATGCTATAGTAAAAGGGGATATATTATGAGGTCACAGATTAAACAAAGTAGGGATATTGGAATACTTTTAGTGGCAAAGTCTTTGACAGCAGAAGCATGTGATCACAATATATTTATTTATCAGCGAGGAGAGAAAAATATACTTCAAAATAAGAAATGCTACCAGCTGTAGCTAGAATATTTGGAAAGTAACTGCTGTCATAGAATTTTAATATGCTACTTTTCTCAAACTTGCTTCTTGGTTTAAAACCTTTCTTTCAAGGGGTTTCAGCTGAATTTCAAAAGCTCTTTCAGATATGATGGCAATAGAAGATATTTAATTATTTTATGTTTGAGTTTCTGCATATTTAAAACAAATTATAAAACTAACATGTTGAACCCTCAAACCTGATCTAACTTTGGCTCCACTTCTCCTACCTGTTGCTTCATGTGCCTCATATCAATGGTTCTATTGACCTGATCAGGATGCTGGTTATTTGTAAAACAGTATTTCACAAATACATTTTACTTTTCAAAATACTTTTTCTAGTCAGATATAAATCTGTATCTTTAATAATCTTATATGAATTCTGTCTGTCATGATTTTGAGCAAATTTACGAAAACCTCTTGCATTTGACTGTAGATAGATGTGTTCCTTCTTACACATTAATCTCACAGTAAAGTCATAAACATTCCTTGTGTCTTCAGATAAAATCTCTCTTCTGTGATTGACTTACCATTTAATTCAGTGATATGCTCCTACATAAAGACAAATAGAGTGAAATAAAGAGAATCAATCAGAAACTGAAAAATACACCACAAATTTTGGGAACAAAATCCTTCTTCCTCTAAATACGGTGACATCATTGTTATTAACCTAGCAATGAGTTTAATCCTTTCATTTTATTTGATTAATGCCTTCTGTATAAAATCTGAAAAATATTAAGTGGTATTCATACCTGTCATTGTTTATTTTCACACATAAAACAAGATCAGTCCTTGAAGATCTATTTAATAAATTCAAACCTGTTGTTAAAATTGCTTGTAAAACTGAAGTAGGAAAATAATTTTGTGGTTTTTAATCTGGAAAAAAACTCCACATTTATGAACACTTTCACTCTAGAAACAGATGCCTGAATGCTACCCTACAAGAGGTGGTGCACAAATCTGCTGAAGTGAAACAAGCTGCTGCAAAACTCCCACATTTAGACTTTTCCTCTTCTTTCAGAAAAACAATGGATGATTCAGGTGCTCCTTCCAGTTATAGTTTGTCTTGGATAGGTGACTTCTATAGATCTGTTGGGGACGTATAAGCTGCTTTGGGAAACTGCCAGTACAACTGAGCTGAAAACTCATCAAAACTCAGATAGTTGAAACTCAGGTCTACACTGTTTATATCATACATTCTGGACAGTTGGGCAGAGAGGAAACTAGTAGAGTTCAACAAGGACAAGTGTAGAGTCCTGTACCTGGGGAGGAATAACCCCATGCAATAGGGGTTAGGGGTTGACATGCTGGAAAGCAGCTCCACAGAGGACCTGGGAGTCCTGGTGGACAAGTTCACCATGAGCTAGCTGTGTGTTCTTGTGGCCAAAATGGTCGATGGTATCCCCGAGTGCATTAAGGAGAGTGACCAGCAGGTCAAGAGAAGTTCTCTGCCCTAGTGAGGCCACATCTGGAGCACTGTGTCAAACTCTGGGCTCCCCAGTTCAAGAGAGACAGAGAACTATTGAGGAGAGTCCAACAGAGGGCTACAAAGATGATTAGGGGACTGGAACATCTCTCCTTTAAAAGGAAAGGCTGAGAGATCACAGTCTGTTTAGGCAGGAGAAGAGAAGGCTGAGAGAGAATATTGTTAATACTTACATATATCTAAAGGTAGTTGTCAAGAGGATGGGGCCAAACCCTTTTCAGTTGTGGCCAGTGATAGGACAAGAGGCTTTCATGTGCAACCTGCTCTAGGTGAACCTGCTTTGGCAGAGAGGTTGAACTAGATATCTCCAGAGGTCCCTTCCACTACCTACCATTCTGTGATTATGTGAGTCCTTGTGCTCTCCTTCCTGTTTGATTTCTTTTATATTTTTTTCAAATTTTATTCCTTCAGGCCACCTGGGGATGAGGAGCAGGCTAGATGCATGTCCACAGCAGAATTGATGGAGCTGAGGCTCAACAGAAAACTTTCCATTCTTCAGAAGTTAAAAGCAAGTCTCGAGAAAGGGGAATTTGGATGCAGAGAGCATGTGAACTCTAACACTTTCAAATACTCCTACTGTTCCCCTCTAGATAAGTAATTGCAGTTAATTAGAGGGAACCTGTTTACTTATTTGTATCAGGAGATAAAGTGTGATCAACACAGTAAAGTATAATTTATTGAAGGTCAAAGTATCTATCAATTATTTACATGGTTTTTTTTTCTTCCCAGTACTTGGTGACATCGAGAAGTATGGGCCTTATTTCCATGTCAGAGCATCTGAGACAGAGAGATGTGTGCTTAGGGAAATGTAAGTAGCTGGTGAATACCAGTCCCAGATTTTTGAACTCAATTCAGCATTTTAATCATTAAATCAACTTCTTCTCTTCCCCACTAATACATTTCTGAAATGTATTTTATCTGTCAAGGATCACTTGCGGACTTAACAATAGAAAGCATATCAAGTGAAATATTTTAACTATGGGTATTTAATTTCACATCAGTAAGTGGCATCACAGGAAAGAATCTTTCAAAAGATAAAGCTTGCTTATATCTACTAATAATTTAGCAGATGGCTGACATCACTTTTACTCTCTTTTTAAAATAATTATGTAGACAGGTAATACTGTATAAACCAAAGAAAGAACTAAACTGAAAGAAGATCTGAGGGATCCATGTGTACTTACTGCAATGAATCATCATTATGTGCTCTCTATAAAACCCCATCTGCAGTTAGGTTGCTAGTGCCAGCAAGTTTTATTACAAATATTACTTTTTATAAAATACCTAATCCACTAGCTTTGGTATTAGTTCAAAGAATTATGGTATAGATGTGTATATTATGCATATTATGCAACTCAGAATATGTTTATCAGGGCAGTAATATTATATTTGAATTCATCTTAACACAGAGCAGGCAGAACAATAATGTAAGTATCTATCTTCTGGTTCACAGGGCTGAACTGAGAGTACAAGTGATACACTGCAGTTCATCATGCATATCATTTTCACCTCAAAATTTCTATCTGAATAAAATAATCCCTGTAAAAATTCAATCCCTGTAAAAAATCTGAACTTAAATCATCCAGGAAAAATCTACTAAGTTATATCTTTGTGGGTAAAGAGTGGAATGAAACATTATGATCTTAAACATAAAGAGAAGACCTTAGCTGGGAAAACATCTTTAAATACTACTTAATACATATATAGCACATATCATTTTTGTGGTAATACTCGGTTAAAAAAAAATAGTTTCTATGAGGTCCTCCCATTTAGTTTATTTTTTTTTAATATGAAAAATCATCTGATACACAGTTAATGCTGAAGTAATCAGGAGGTAATGACAGTACTATCTCACTAAATCCTCTGGCCATGACAGATTGATTTAAGCATAAAACTGCAATATTAATTTAGCCAAATTTCAGAATTGTAGTGTCTATTGGGAGTTTTTATTTAGCATTCACCGTTAAACATTGATGCTGATAATCCACCTATTTAAAAAGTCTTGCTAAGTATCTATCCCATATCTTCTTAACCATTCCTAAATATTTTCTTTTAGGAAAATCCCTAAAGCATTTTCAGTTAAGTTTCCCAAACTTTGCATTGTAGCTATGTGCATTCCTTTAGGACATAGCTATCTTTTGAGGTGAAAAAATAAATTTTATAAATTACTTCATAGGTACCTCAATAGCTGTTTTGAGGCTGTTACCAGTAGGACAAAGGATACTTCTCTTCTTGTGTTAGGATCTATCAACTTCACCATGTGTTATGCTGTGGAAAACTGAAAGTATGGTTAAAATTATATATGTTTCAGAGAAGTTTCAGATAATAGAATAGTAATAACTGTACAGCATTTTCACTCTCCTATGCAGCTTTGAATTTTGGAGTAATGTGCTTAACTCCTGCCATTATTGTACATTTATGGTAGGGCTGATTGTGTAGGGTTTGCAAATTAAAAGAGTGTTGATAAAGAATGTGTGGTAGCCTCTGAGAGTTTGGAGAGGTAACAGTGGGCATTGGTCCCCAAAGTTTAGAAAACAGCTGATCCTCACTTACTGTGTTGAAAATGTTCTATTAAAAAACCTTCTTCAACAGGAACTGTATGGCATTAACACACGAACATATTAAACTCTGTATCATTGAAGCAAACAGTCCTGGAAGGAATAGTATTACACTTATCTGAAATACAGTGAATGTCTTTCCTCCTAGGTGATACACTTAGCTTACCACTAATGTGCTAAGCATTATGCTTATATTAAACATTATGCTTATACTATTTCTGCCCTCACTATTAAAACCTAGAGCTTTGTAGTCACTAGGGAGTTTTCTATCTATATGATTTTCCATATCTGTTGGCTAAATTAGAGATCCAAATGCAAACTCTAGAGCTCATAAACCTTAGGTGGATTTGTGAGTGACAGTCCCTGGAGGGCTTTAGGTCCATAAACTAATGAGACATAAATATAGTGGAGTAGGGAAGAGTATTTTTATCTGTGATATACAAACTAGTTTCAAACTTGTTCGGGTCATTAATGGAAAACTATATCCATTTTCCTAACACCAGCATTGCAAAATTTTGCAAGATAATTATTGTCTTTAAGAATGAATACATTATGAATTGGAACTGTAATGGAAAAATAATTTGGCATTATCTTTTAAAATTATAGTTTTAAAATGAGTAAAATGGGCATAGCTTTCCACTAATTATCATGTAAATACAATGGAAGGGGAATCGTACGTTCAAGTGTAAGATGAGGCATTAGCATTTTGTGACATATGGCATCCCTGTTACTGAAGTGAGAGGCATGTCACAAAAGCAATGATGATTTTGCTCTATGTCATGCCACAAGGTAGCAGTATTGTGGTACAATCTTCATAATTTTCTGATGCAAGTCACTGAGCAGGGGATCAGTTCTGCTCCCATCAAAATCAACAGAAGTTTTGCTGTTGAATTCTGAGGACTGTTTCCAATACAACCAGCAAAACCTCACTTCAATGATTTATGTGCAGTGTACCAATAAATATCACAATCCCTACTATATAATATTTCTTGGATTCATTATTGGACTAATACCGAGAGAGTTAAAAGGACACAAAAAAGACTTCTAATCAAAACAAAACAAACCAAAACAAATTAATTTTGTTTTTCTTTGTTCTGACATTGTTATATCCGTGAAAGTGAAAATTACCAGGACAAGAAGTGGAAGCATGTGATAAAAGTGAGTAATATAGTAATAAAGTTAACTTTTTATTCTCCATCAGTAAGAATTAGAGAATATTGTTCAGGCAAGCAGTTTTCACTATATGCTTTTTCGATAGCTAATTTTCCTACTGTTAAAGGCATATGCAATCAGAGATGAAGATTTTTATTCTGAATATTGTGGAAGGTCAATAGTTGTCTGGTTAAAGTTGAACATCAGTTTTATTTCAGCTATTCTGTTAACACAAATAGTTGTTTTTAACTAAGAGAACAGTATTTTTCTTTCAAGATGGAGTCCTGTTTGCTGGGCTTCTCCATGTTGATGGCAATTAATTTTCACTGACAGTAAAGGGACCCACTGTTCCAGATTCTTTCATGAATAGTATAATGTAGAGACAATTGTTCAGGATTATTAGTCCACACAGGGACAAGTAGATGAAAAAGTGTGTTAAAGGTTTACCACTGAAATAAGAATTAGTGAAAATACTTAAACCTGCCAATTGCTGTCCGTCTATCAATATAGAGAGATTAAAGCTTTGTGATGTGGTCTGCAGATTTTATTGGCATTAAATTAATATTGCAAACTATACATAAGTGGCAAAGTGATGACAGATTAGAGAAGGGGATCAGGACAGACGGCCCAAGCTGTCTTCTGCATGGAAATTCTCTGCACATATGGGATACAAAAGGTGACTGAGGAAGCATTTATTGATTACTTTCAAGGTTGCTTGTTAACATATGCTTATAAGAATATGTTTTCAGTTGGTTGTTTTTCTGCAATACCCAATTGACAGATTTGGTCTGAAGCTTTCAGAAGGTGAAAATGAAAGTCTGTGAAGGTGAAATTCAGACCAAAATCCATACAGATCATGCTCATTTGCTAAATGACTTATCTTTTGCTTCCAAGGACCATAAGGAAATATTGGTTTGACCAGATATCAATTAGTAATGAAATCTGAGAACTGTTTTGTCATGAACCTTTACCATATCCATTATCTACAAGTTCTGAGCTACGTATGGTATCTTTCACCACCCTTGTGAAAACATGCCATTTCATGAATCTCAGTGCATCAAAGGAGAGTCATAGGACTCTGGCATGCTAAATTCAGTTAGAATTCTCTCTGTACCAAACATATGCAAAGAGTAAGCAACAAAAAGGGAAAGGGATAAATAAGACTCCCTCTGCTTGCTACTGGGAGACAATTTTGGCACCAATGTCAGGACGAAAATGAGGTAGACAATTCCAGTTGTGTTTATAAGGCTATTCCTGCTAGGTGAAAGTGGGGCAGTGAGGAGTGGAAGCTAAGGGTATATAGGTGGATAAAGAAAAAAACAGCTGAGGAAAAATATGCAGGCAGGTCAGGAAAAGAGGATGAAGGCAACACTTGAAAAAGAACAGTACAGAGAAGTCTTAAGTGACACGGGCATTAAAAGAAAGAAGACATTATGAGCAAGGGAAAGGGCAGGGTAGAAAAAAAATGTCTGCCCCTTCCAATAACTGAAACAGTTATTCTGTGGGGAAAAAAACCAAACACAAAGGCAGTTACACATTGGCTATGTCATAGTGCTGTGTTCCTAGCTGGGGTCCAGGTCCCACAATCATTGTGGAACTTCAGAATAGCCAGTACGTGAACATAAAACCCTATCACACAGCATATGTGGAATAGGAATAAACACAGGTTCAACAAAAGCTGTACTCTTGGCACTGCCTACTATTGTGACTTGACTCTGCAGAGTTCCTATTTTTTATCACAGTTGTTCTTTTCTGGATGTATGACATATATGTTCAGTGAAAGATAATGAAAAGAATAATTCAGAGACAGACAGATGGCTCATAGAAAAAAAAATCCAGAATTTTATCAGCAAAACACCTGATTTTAAGTTTGAAACTCATTACCTAAGTTCATTTGAACAGCAGTGTTCTCAGTTTGTTGTGTATTTTGTCTAGTTCAGGTAACATGCACAAAAAGTTTTCTTTTTTTTGTTTTCTAGATGGAAGGATGTTGATTTTGTAAGGTGGGAGAAGGAAATTAAAAGACATAGTTGTTTTAATAAATACTAAAATAGTTTTCTATTTTTTCTTAGTGACACAGTCTGCTTTTCTCCAGTCGTCATAAAAAACGGATTCAATCTCATTTTTATTAAAAATTTTTATTTTTTAATATATGTATACACATATTTACAAAGAAATGTATCACAACCAAACACACACAGTTGCAATTTTTAGACAGTGAATTATAACACTCTTTAATTTAGCACCAGTGTAGCTCAATACATTTAACTTACTCATGGCAGACACTTCTTTGAAAAGAGCATGTGGAAAAAGTTGCTTGGTAGGGATTAAAAATAGTTTCTTTTATAAAACTAGACTTAAGAATAATAGAGTATCCTTGTGTTTCCAATATACATATATACATATATGGCATTAATTGAAGACTCTCTATCAAATCTCACTTTAAAAGTTTTGAACTGTAGGTTGCTGCTTTGTCCCTCCTCAGTTATTTCACTATTGTAATTATAAAGTCATGCTTGAATCCGTGTCTGTTCACACTTCCTATTTACTTCTGTGCAACTGAGTTTTCTTCAGTGAGCTTCCATAAATAAAATGTGAGCCTGTAGCTAATCAATAGAGCATTGCTGATCACAGCAGTATCGAGTTTCATAAAGACAGGTCTGCAAAAGGTTGGTTAGCTAAGATTGGTTTGCTATTAATTGAGTAGAACTGTTGGCTGATACATTTTATTTTACCATTTCAGACACACTGAATATGCAGATCTGATTGCTAGTTAGATTGGGGATCTCCAAGGCTCTCTCTTCAGCTGAAGAAAATAGTACTGACTTGATAGATGCAAATCATTCTTGAAAGTGCTGTAAAACAGGTCCCTTGATAGACTAACACGCAAAGACTTGCTAAAAGCTTTGGATTTGCATGAAATCCAAAAACAGAATTCCTGACACTTAGAGACATCAAACTCCCCAGAAATTTGGGTTGGTTTGGCTTTAGTGATATATTTGAAGAACAGGCTGGATCTTACCACAAAAGATGTGTTTGTGTGTATGTATTTGAAGCTGCTAATAGAAAGAAACCTCTTCTCTATTTACTGTTTTGTGATCGCTATGAAAGGCAGAACTATAATCAGAAAAAATATTCTACAGAGCATAAAAAGATTTTCCTAGGAGAAACGTAAAGGACGAGCAGATCTTTTTTTCACAGGGAAACGCCAGGACATTGCATGGTATGGAGCAGGAAGGGACGAAAATTATTTGCCTTGGAATGTGAAATGTTCCTTTCAATTTCTAGTTTCCCTTTATTTAATCTCCTGGGGAAGACAGTTCTTGGCAAAATGGGAAACCTGTCTCTGACAGTGCTGTGATCTTTCCTTTGTAAGAAAAGTCAACTTTTGTTTCCCAGTTTTTACTGCAATCAGGACTGATAACAGCCTGAAGTCTCTACTTAGGAGAGACAATATATTTCTATCAGCTGAGACAAAGAGAAACCCTAGTTCTGGATCATCTTTGAACTCTGAGCTCACCTTTTTCTCATCTTCTTTCACACTTCTCTATTACTTAACTATTCAACACAAAGTATCAATTCACTTTTACTGAGAAGCAAATTTAATTTCCTCTTTCATTCAGCCTGCCAATCTGTCTTCCAGCTCACTGCCTAGTAGTCTCATGGCCTTAATTTAAGATTGATTGTATGGAATCTCCTGCCTAGTTGTTTGCTCTGAAGCAAGCCAATGTTCAACAAAACTCAATGCACTTAAGCACCTTCCCCCTCAGTATCATTGCTGTTCCTAGTAGAAACCCAGCATTAGTAGCTACAGAAACCTCCATATATGTTGCTGGCCTGGGTCTGCAGGATCACAGGCTACAAGGAAAGGAAAAGGAGCAGGAATAATATACTACTATGCAAAGACAAAACTCAGCTGAATCTATTCAAGGATTGTGGTGTTTCCATGTGCTGGAAAGAGCACAGAGAGAAGGATCCTTCTATTTTTCTTTTGTAAAGAAAATCTTAGTTGCTTAAAATCCCTTTTTCCCACTGTGAACAAAAGCATCAAGTTTGTGTTACTTGAAGCATAAAAAAAATTATTTTATTTATTATTATATATATAATAACAAGGACTCTCTTAACCTTGCTCACTGAAACCATTTTACTTTACAAAGAATAATTAAAGATTTACTGGGATACAGAAGAGAAGGGAGAAAAGGGTGAATTTGCTTGCTAACCTGTAAGTGCAGCTGCATAGCAAGGGAACTTATGTTTTATTCCTTCAGTTAAGGTTTGTGGATTTTAGGTTGTTATCTCAGGCTGGGAGAGAAAGGTGAGAAGATAGTAATCAAACTCATCTAGAAGTCCAGATTTCTGAGGAAGTTTACAGTGATAAGGCAGGTCTGATGTCCAGCCGAGGAGTCAAGTCGAAGGATTGGGTCAGGTTTGGAATCATCAGGGTAGATTGAGGAAAGGCAGGTCCTGCTTGACTAACCTGATCTCCTATGACAAGGTGACCCACTTAGTGGATGCGGGAGAGGCTGTGGGTGTTTTTTACCTGGACTTTAGTAACGTCTTTGACACCATTTCCCACAGAAAATGGCTGCTCCTTAATTGGATGGGCATACTCTTCACCTGGTGAAAAACTGTCTGGATGGCTGAGCACAAAGAGTTACTGTGAATGGAGTTAAGTCTATTTGGCAGACACAAATGGTGTTCCCCAGGGCTCAGTATTTGGGCCAGTTCTGTTTAATATCTTTATCAATGATGTGAGTGAGGGGATTGAGGGCACCATCAGTAAATTTGCTGATGATAAGAAGCTGGGTGGGACTGTAGATATGCTTGAGGTAGGAAGGCTATTCAGAGGGACCTGGACAGGCTGGATCAATGGGCCAAGGACAATGGTATTAGGTTCCATAAGGGCAAGTGACAGGTCCTGCATCTGGGCCACAACAACCCCTTGCAATGCTACAGGTTTGGAGAAGAGTGGCTGGAAAGCTGCCAAGTGTAAAAGGACCTGGAGGTACTGATTGACAGCCACCTGAACATGAGCCAGCAGTGTGCCCAGGTGTCCAAAAAGGCCAATAGCATCCCCGCTTGTATCAGAAATAGAGTGGCCAGCAGGACTAGGGAAGTGATTGTCCCACTGTACTTGGCACTGGTTGAGGCTGCACCTTGAATACTGTGTTCAGTTTTGGGACCTTCACTACAAGAAGCATATTGAGGTGCTAGAGTGTGTTCAAAGAAGGTCATTGAAGTTGGTGAAAGGTCAAGAGAACAATTCTTATGAGGAGTGGCTGAGGGAATTGGTGTTGTTTAGCCTGGACAAAAGGAGACTGAGGGGAGATTTATTGCTCTCTACAACTACCTGGAAGGAGGTTGTAGTGAGGTGGGGGTTGGCCTGTTCTCCCAAGTAGCAAGTGATAAGAGGAAATGGCCTCAGCTTGTGCCAGGGAAGGTTAAGGTTGAACACTGGGAAAAACTTCTTCACTGAAAGGGTTGTCAAGCACGGGAACAGGCTGCCCAGGGAAGTGGTGTAGTCACCACCCCTGGAGGTATTTAAAAGACATGTAGATGAGGTGCTTAGGGACATGATTTAGCGGTGGACTTGTCAGTGTTGGGTTAGTGGCTGGACTCATCGATCTTAAAGGTCTTTTCCAACCAAAATGATTCTATGATTCTGTGATTATTGATAACAGACTGTAGTAATTAGATAATTTGTATTATGAGTGTTAGATCATTAAGAATTTAATAAGATTAACAATGAAATCCTGGATTTGTATGGAAGGTGTTTTTATTCGGACCAAATAAACTGCATGGAGTATTTGGTTTCATATCCTTGTGCTTGGAGACTGTTTGTTAAACCTGCATTCATCAGTTTTTACCACAAGGATGGCATAGCTTGGAACTGCAATAATTAATATATACAATGAAGATAACGCATTCTATTCTAATTAAGCTGAAAACAATTGTGTTCACATAGATCTTAATTTATGTCTGCTACATTTAGAGGCTCAATCTGTGAAAGCTCAGATATGCTTATAACTGCTTGCCAACTGGGTTATGCTCCCTCTCTCTTCTTAGGCTTGTATAAGGATAGGCTAGCCTCCCATCTTTAGCAGTTAAACTCATCTGCACCTCTTGAACAAAACTTATTTTGGAGATTTATCTGGAGCTCACTGAGCACTAGGCATGAATTTCATGTGGTACAGGAGAAAGCATGATGAAACCAGTTTAAGGGATTATCTGTGAGCATATTTCCACAAAGCTGGTCTTTTAAGGATGATGTGACCTCCTACACCTCTCTTTCTGCAATGCAGCATTCATTTCCATCAATATATTTTTATTTCCTGAGCTAACAACTTTTCAAAATTAAGAGAAATGGGATAGTCTAGGAAATCAATGCCTCCTTACTTAAATATATGCATTTCCCTTTGTTGAATATAAGAAATGTGTAACCTTCTCTATGCAATCAGTCTTCTCAGTTCAAAAGTAGATTCCAGTAACAGGTTGCCTCATTATTATTTTCATGGTCATGTACCTGAAATTTGGGAGAAAAAAACCATGTACTGAGACTCTGATCAGTACAGATCACAGATCCATAAACTGATTTTTTTCTCCTATGCTTTATAGTATCAGTCCAGTCCAAGCATATTAGGTGAGGAAGCCACAAGGGTAAGTGCTATGTAACAATAAAATCTGAATAGTGCAGTAAGCAATGGCCAAACAAGTGATGATGTGCTGGCAAAAGAAAGTTTTCAGGAGGAAGTGAAAGGAGAAAAATGAGGTGACCTCTACCATTTTTTCAAAAATTAACATGACTAACATAATTAACATGTACGTTAATCCCACTTTAAATGCACTGCAATTACTACTAATACTTTTTATTATGGTAAATATATTAAACTCAAACTGTACACCTGTGTTTATGGGTAGAATTACCATCTATAGGCTTTAATATAATTTTTATACTTTTTAATTATTACTACCAGTGTAACACTGGTAGGCAATGAAAGAGTAATAGGCTGCAGGCAATGGATCTTACAGCCTTAATTAGCTGTAGTGCAGAAAAAAAGAAGAGTCATAAAGTTTTGAGAGATCAAGTACTGAAATAAGTTAGTTTTAAAATGGCTCTCATTCGTGTTTGGAATATAAGATCAAACACTTAGATGGATCCACAGAGTCTGGTATTTAAACTGTGATGCAGTTTAGCATCATGTTTAAAGAAGGGAGAAGAATCCCCTTAGTGAACAATTATGAAATAATTTTCCTTTTGGGAAATTTTCTTCCTTCTGTCAGTTGAAATTCTCTTGTTCCACACAATACGAAGCTTGGGTCTCCTCAGAAAAAGTGTTTAATCTTACTTAATGCAACTATGGTTGCTATCATTATCTATATAAATGTCTAATCCGTTAAAAGCCTAAGCCTTTGGCCTCAGTGTATCTAATTAAAGATATTAAAGTGTACAGATGGCATGAGAAATGAAAGCCATAGGACAGGTCAACAAGGCCAACTGAAAAGAGCAGTTTTGTAAATGAGGACTATATAGACACATAGTATTGCAAGTCCAGAAAGATAGGTCCCCTTTTCCTACACCGTATAAGATACCTCATCCTTACAGCTATAACTTCATTTTTGTTGTTGTTGCCTTTTCTCTTGATTGCTTGACTTAGGCTTTTTACTTTTTCCTGCCCTCTTTGTTCTCCTCTTTCTTCTTTGCATTCTACAGGTATTACCACAAAGCAAGCCACATTCAGTCAGTCAAGCCCTTTCACAGGCCTACCAAACTAAACCTTTTTTTCTTTTTTGTCCAAACACCTAAAAAGAGGGGTCATACAACATATTTTAAAAAGCTTTGTAAAGTTGCAAGACCAAAGCCAATTGAAATCTATCATGGTTTAATCCCAGCCGACAGCTAAGCACCACACAGCCGCTTGCTCTCTCATCCCCCTGAAGAAGAATGGTGGGCACAATAAAAAAAAAAGTAAAACTCATGAGTTGTGATAAGAACAGCTTTAGTAGCTAAACTAAACTGACTAATTATAACAGTAATAGTAGTGAAAGTGAATATAGCAAAAATAGAAATCAAACCCAAGAAAAGACAACTGATACACAATGGAACTGCTCATCACTCACTGACCAATTCCAAGACCATCCCCAAGAAACAAGCCAGCCCTCCCAGTAAGTTCCCTCCAGTTTATATACTGGGCATGACATCATATTCTATGGAACACCTGTTCAGCTCATTTTGGTCAGCTGTCCTGGCTGTGTCCCCTCCCAGATCCTTGTGCACTCCCAACCTCTGTTGGCAGGGCAGTATGAGAAGCTAAAATGTCCTTGACTTAGTATAAACACAGCTTAGCAACAGCCAAAACATCTGTGCATTATCAACAGCTAAAACAGAATCACAGTAGATTAGGGATTGGAAGGAACCTTGAAAGATCATCTAGTCCAACTCCTCTGCTAGAGCAGGATCACCTAGATCAAGGCACAAAGTAATGTGTCTAGGCGGGTTTTGAATGTCTCCAGAGAAGGAGATTCCACAACCTCTCTAGGCAGCCTGTTCCAGTGCTCTGTGACCCTGACCGTGAAAAAGTTTTTCCTTATGTTTGCCTGAAACCTTCTATGCTCCAGCTTGTACCTGTTACCCCTTGTCCTATCGCTGGATGTCACTGAGAAGAGCCTGGCTCCATCCTTCTGACACTTGCCCTTTACATATTTATAGACATTGATGAAGTCACCTCTCAGTCTCCTTTTCTCCAGGCTAAAAACACCCAGCTGTCTCAGCCTCTCCTCATAAGGGGGATGCTCCACTCCCTTAATCATCTTAGTGACTCTGCTGGAATCTCTCCAGTAGCTCCCTGTCTTTCTTGAACTGGGGTGCCCAGAAATGGATACAGTACTTCAGGTGGGGCCTCACCAGTGCAGATTAGAGGGGGAGGATAACCATCAGGGAGGAAAATATCAGTGTGCTATCAATGTTATTCTCATCCTACATACAGAACACAATGCTGTACCAGCTACTAGAAAGAAAATTCACTTTATTCCAGCTGAAACCAGCACAAAGGCTTAAAGGAAGAAGCTAACAAAAACAAGGTAGTAAATTAAGATGATCCAAGTCTTTGCAAGCACAGGATCTGGAAAAAGAAGACAGAAACCACAAGACATTGCTTTTCATCTCCTGACTCCAAAAATGGCAATGAGCCAATACTTGAGCTGCTCTAAACTACTGTGAGTTTAATAACTCTTCCATATAGCTGAAGGCCAAAGGACTGGTCCAGTGATTGTTCCTGCTATCATGTCTGCTCATTTGTGTGTTTAAAATTCCAGTAGCATAAGGGAAATAAGAATACATGGTAACTCAGGTAATAGTGTCCTATGCTTTTTGGAATAAGGGGAATTGAATTTTTTGGCTTATATGTAGCATATAACTCACTATGGTTTGGTAAGGGAGGAGGGGGGACGTGGGGGAAGACCCTGAAGTGGTACAATGGGGTGGTTGTCTAAGGCCTTTATTACAACCAAGGGGAAGATTTTGCAGCAACACACAGTACTGATGGCATCATAGTATAATGATATCCAAAGAAGTGCAGTGTGTCTATTGGATGATTTCATTGAGTAATTATTTCAGTTACCTGGGAGTATACAGTCCTTTGAGGATGTAGAGCTGTAAGCACATAATGTGTTACAAATCCAGTGCTGCTTCTCTGTGGAATCTACTTATTCTTGCTTCTTTCTTTATAAAAAGGTTTTATCTTTCCCACCTGGGATGAACAAGACTAAATACTTAGAATTTAAATTTGGACCTACAAGATAATTAGTATAAGCTGTTATGTACAAAGTCTGCACTGGCAAGTCTTTGACTTTACTTATGACTCATGGTATCAAATCAACAAGTTTGTCATTATGCTTACCGAATGTACAGATGGACAAATACAAATTTCTCATTGTGGATTTTATTGACTTTTTAATATCTCAGTGTTACTAAATAAGGGAACAGGGGTAACAGTGACTGTACCTTGAACCTTAATACAGAGGAGCTGGAGCAGAGGCGGAAGCCTTTGTAGCCAGTCTCCTCTCAGAGGGCCTCAGAGGACTGTCTTTAGCTTTAGTTTAGATTAGAATGTGGAGCTCAAAGTTAAACTGAAACAGTAAGACTTTTTATATTTTAGGGTAGCAGGAGCAAAACAGTCAGTTAGTTAGTCTATAGACCCGCAGGAGATGGAATGGATCTGAAGGATCTTAAGCCATCTCTTTGTCAACAGCAGAGTTGCCTTTAGGTTTTGTGTTGACAAACATGAAGTTCTGCACTAAAAAAAAGAAAAAAAAAAAAAAAAAAAAGTGTCTGGCCTTAAAAAATAAGCAGTCATAAATTTGCTTCTAGTATTGAAAGTATAAATAACAGGATCGTTTTTCCACTACACAGTTCTGGACTGAGTCTTAAGGATCATTAACTGTCATATTTTTAAGTTTGAAGTGTATACCGAAGAATTATGCTGTTAAATATTCCCATAGTTAAGTGCATCTGTGGGAGCATGAGAAAATAGATTTCTTATGCACTCCTATTTTAAGGGCCAGATTTGATTGTCTCATGAATAGTGGAAAAAAAAATTAAAGTAAAGCTATAGTCTTTTTACAAATTACCTCCCTTCTTTTGGTCTAGAGAACTGTTTTACTAAGGATAATCATATTTTATATTTTTCCATAATTTGGATTCTTAATTTCATAATTTGAATCATTGCTTCAGATAGAGAAATTTCTGTAGTTTAGGAATTCTTTTGCAATTCTTAATGCTCGATTAGGTGGCTAGGCTAAATTCAAGAAGACCTTGCAGGTTTCTTTTTAAGTTTAGGGACACAGTCATTCCAAGAATGCAGATATACATGTAAGGCTGAATATGAGGAAAATGTGGTAGTATTGGTATAAGTGACATTTTACTTCTAAACAATATATTTTGCTCTCTTTTTATATCTTATCCTGTGTTAATGATCACATTGTTAAAACTCAGCAAAAATTTTAAAATTTAAAATTTTAAAAAGTACCAGAAACCTAAGTAACAAAGTTGGCATATTTGTAAGACCAACTATTGGTGTTATTTCTAAGCTGTGAAAGAATAGCATCATGTAATATTACCATGTTGAAACATCCTGGTTATACAACTTTACAACAGCTAGAAGAAGCCTAAGTAGCAACACACATTTTCTAACTAAAGGAGCATTGGGAAGGTGACAGCTGCCACCTATGAAGCGATGCAGGTATCCTGGGTGTCTTTGTCAAGCTACAGCCTAAGGCCAGTCTTGTTGGAGATACAAGGAACTGTTAAAAGTACTGACAGGCATTTTAAGCAAGAAAGAATTGAGGAAACAGTGAGGGAAAAAATCAGTGGGGAATTGTGTTTGTTAATATAATTTTTTAACACAAAATAGAGCAGGAAGACAAAACTTTTTTTTTTTTTCTTTGAGTGACAGAAATGTAAACAAGAGAATTGTGTTTCCTTTGAGAAATTAAGATAGTGCTTTGTTCGTGATAAAAAATAAAACTCCACATAGTGTGCTAGTAAAATATTTACTAGAAGGCATTCTGTTGCCTCTGACACAAAGGGCCCTTGATGCTGAGACCCTTAAAGCTATAATCTTTTAAGTTATTATATGATTGTTTTCTTTTGTAGGTGTGCTGGATGAGAATATATTCTTAAAACTTTGAGTAAGTATGAGCTGGGATAAACTGGAGCAGATTAGAATTGCGCTCATTTTCATTTCTCTATTTTACAGAGCTGATGTGCCTCTCAAGAGTGACCTTCCAGAAACTAGCATAGGTAAGTAGCTCACAACAGTAAGAAACTAAAATTTTCACGTTTGCTTGTACAATACTGCAGGCAACTAACTCAATTTGAAATTAACACTGTGTACTAGTTAGATGCTTCCTTCTATTTAAAGGATGTCTTCTTGTTTTTAAACCATTTAATGACATTGGAAGTCAAAACTTTTGGAGACTCTCGAAAAGTGAATCTTTTCTGTTTATTGTTAAGATTACTGCTGTAATTGCTTGAGGGATGCATGGATTACCAAAGGATGGCTGCACAGTGCAGCTGTAACAACTCTGATGACCACTCTATAGATTTATAAAATTTGTATCAGTGCAGATTTCCCTGCCTGTAGGAAATGTGTCTGTGTGCCAGCACAAAAAACAAGGCCAGAAGGAAAAGAAATGCTGACTTCAGTTCAGAAACATCCAATAGCTTTCAAGTCACAAAATTTTAAAATGCTAGAAAAATTACTTCAGACTTGGATTCTGAAATTACTTATATTGTCTGTCACTGCAGTGTTTCTAAAAATAGGTGTTAGAAATTCTTAAAAAGGGTATTCAGCTGGGTCTGTGGGGTGACTAGTTAGAACAGGTGTTGACGTATCTGTCAGGTGGGTGTTAGAAGACAGCTTCTGGGTAGCCACTGGCTCATTGCAATTGTAATTTTCCTACAGTCTTAAACCCTGAGGTAACTGCCAGTAGCCATAGTAATGCAATAAAGAGCTATATTTTTTTCATAAATGTGTTGAGGTCTAATGGGGATAAAATATTTAATTTATTGAGCAGCTGAATTATAGCATTCCTTGCTCAGACTCTATATCTTGACATTAAGCCTGACAACAAACTGGCAATTCTGAAAATACAATGCTTACCTATATTCTCTGTGGAGTAACAGCCAATCTGGCACCTAAAAGAAAAGGTAATAAGAAGCATAATTACTCAGTATGAATATGCTCTATGTTATTTGTTTTCCTTTTTGAAAACACAACCTTTCTCTATCTTCCTGCGTCTCATACTTAAATTGTGCAGTATGCCAGCTTGATTGCACTTACTACAGTTTAAGTGCAAACAGAAACAGTTTTTAATTCTGAAGAAAAATTACAATAGCATCAAGAAATAAATGTAAACAAATCATGAATAATATCTGGTGGGGGTTTTTTTTATTTGCTTCAGTGAACACTCTTTAGCAGTGAGTAGTGGTATAAAATGCTACTTAAACTAATTTCTGTGAAAGGAAAGGTAAAAAGTGATACTGTGCATACGTTTGGTTAATCAGTACAATTGGCAGCTTGACAAATCTCCCTTGTCAAATGAAGCTGCAACACATATTCTTCAAGCTCTTTACATTTCATGGCATTTTAATTCCACCCCCAGAATGTGTTTTAACAATGTAGTTTTCCTCTTGTAAACACCTCAGGTGAACGCACACACACACACACACACAGAGCTGCTTTGACACCAAAAATGGTTGTTTAGCTCTAAACAAAACAAACAGAGAATTTGCTGTAATCAGCAGTTTGCACACAACAGCAGCATGGCCTCCCGTGTAAGATATCTGCAATACTTTACTATTGTGGCAGCTGATGAAATAGTAACAGTCTGTTCTGAATTTTTCATGTGATATGCACATTTGTCCTCAAACATAAAGCCTAAAAGTAGGTTTAGTCTTAGAGGCTGGCTTTCTAAACATAATCATGATTCACACGACTAAGTATATATATTTGAAATGCAGGACAGTATTTCATGACTATGCATTGATAACCTTCTAATATTAAAATGCAACCAAACAAATTTAGCACAGCAGCAATAGTAAAACTTTCCGAATCCAAAAAGGTTTCCTGTTTATCTCCTTGGTTTATCAACATACTGCTTCAATCATTTGTAGAAAAGACCATAAACTACAAGTTTTAATGTTAGAACTCACTACGGTTGTAAATCTAAAAAGTAAGGAGTAACTAAAGTGGTAACTTCAGAACTGTAACCAAAAAAGGGTGGCATTATGGTCATTGAAACATGAAAAAAATATGAAAATGATAGCTATTGTTTAATTTTGGCCATCCTCCAAGTTTTGCAGCTGATAGCCTTTACCTTGGCAAGCTTAGATATGATTTTTACTCAATTAAAAGTTCATTTTGCAGTTTGCCTTACAATGAAATTTGTTTCAGGAAATATAGAATAAAAGGCAAAAATAAACTCATGTAAACTACTGATAACTCCAGAAGTTCAGGTTTCATTCTCAGCTGAAAAGTATTACTTAATTTCCAAATCATTGTAAATAGTTATCTCTGAAAGTAAGAAAAGATCTCTATTCCTAACTTCAGGTTTTATTGATCAGTACTAGAAAAATGATGCAAAATAGTTTGGTGGTTTTTTGTTTTGTTTTGGTTTGGTTTGGTTTTGTTTTGTTTTTTAACAATATACCCTCTATTCTTTAAAATAATCTTTTGTTCATTCAGAATAAAGCCTGGATTAGCAGTAATTGTAATATAAAAGCAGAGAGATTGGGAAAAATTGAGAGAGATCTTGCCATAGTATAGACATCCAAAAAAACATGTTGTGTACTTAGTATGAATGATAATATATAGAAGGATATGCTTCATTCGTAACCTACTTTAGAAAGTCCTCATATACCTTTTTGAGCATAAAACTAATCTCAGTTTTGGATGTAGATTACACATGTATAGAATTACCCATGTATCATACTTATGTAGTATTTTAATCATGTCACATTGAAAATATTCCATGCCAACCCTGAAGCACTCCTACACTATTAGGAATAATAATAATTAGGAGTAAAACTAATGAACTTCCCACCCTTTTATGCATCAAAATATGGATTTTTAGGAGCAGTAATCAAGTATGAAATTAACTATGACAACTTTACTTGCATAAATAATGATTAATAAATTCTTAGAATTGTGCACCTTGCACTCACTTGTGTTTCAAAAAAGAATTTCATCTGAATTTGAAATAATATAATCGGGGGGGAAAAAAAAAAGTTTTTTGAAAAGAAAAACCCACAAATATGTTTTTTTGGGGGAAACTTCCTTTTGGATTTGCTTTTGCTTGGTTTTATTCTATAAGAAAGTGCAACCCAAGGTCTTTCAAAATATTTGTACCCTTTATCCCCCCAAAACCATAATCCATCCTGGAGTAGCCTATTGGACAAAGCCTCTTTTCTCAAATGTGAAAATGTTCTCAGTTTAGAGGATTTGGAACAAAGACCTAGACTTGGATTTCCTGCATTTCAGGTGCTAAAACATGATGCTATTGTGCTATTCTTTCTTATCCAGAATTTTCACCCAGGCGCTGTAAAGCTCACCAAATCAAATATGTACAACATACATTTAAACATTTGTGGAAAATTAGTTTCTCATAAAAAGGAAACTTCAGTAACCAGTCTCAGTTTGAAAGTACATTTTTATGTTTACATTTGTATGATTATGTACAGTTAGGTCTGGAATCTAAAATGCATTTGCGATTTATACACACTGGCTTAAGAGTAAATTCTGTGATTTTCAGGTAACTTATCCTTTATATCACTTACGGACACTTTTTCTCTGTGTAGATGTTTCTATCAGTCTCAAAACTCATAAGTGCAGGCAGAGAGTCGGTTATCCATTGCAATGGAGAATTTGTCTTAGGGGCCCTTGCCTTTGATGAAAAAGTCCTGAGAATGTCTTTTGGGAATGTATTTACTATATGTTTGTGAACCTGAAATATTCATTGCTCTAAAACCTGAATGAAACACTCAGTAATTTATGTTTATCATGCTAAACTGGATAGAGTGGTAACTCCAAAACTACAAGACAGTCTCTTGCTCCTGTAGCACTGTTGTAATACAGTGCTTACACTATCTTGACAAAACAAAGCACTTTCATAGACAGTATTGTTAAGTGCTGAAAAAAATAATGATATTATGGATGAAAGAAGATGTGTCAAAGGCTCAAAGACAAATTAGTGGAAGACCACAGTCCCTTCAGGGCTTCAACAGAGCGCCTCTCTGAACCACAGTACTTCCCCTATGTCCTGAAGAAGTTGACAGTGATTTACAATACATCTGAGTCCTAACAAGGAACCAACATACTTGCCTTCCTGAGGAAATAAATATGTAAATAGGGCATTTATATAAAAGTCAAATACTGGGGTAGAGAAGGCTGTGGACAGAGAACATGAAATGAAGAAGCTAACAGATATGATATCCATAAAAAAATAAAAAAGGGTAGGAAAGATGCTGACTCTATGAGACAATTAAGTGAAAACAAAATCCTGACATTCAGCTCTTCATGGAAGACAATTCTGGTTCTCTATTTTTACTCTTAAAGTCAATCCCTTAAATGCCTTCTGCATTTAGTGAGATTTAGTATTACAAGAATTTATGGCCAGTACTGCAAAACTTGGATTCTAGAGTGCCTTTTTACTAGTAATTCCACTGTTGTCAAATGGACTACTTATGTCAAAGTCAATGAACCTATATAGATTTTGAAGAAGTATTACGGGACTTTTAACAGATTTATGAAATATTTCTTGTTTATCACAATGGCATATTAGAATTAATAATGTTTAAAGAAGATTTTTTGAGAAATCTATTAAATTCATGTATACCATACAATAAAGCATTTGCAAACAAATTATTTTCTAACATTAAAGTTTTTTAAAAAATTGGGGGACACACAAACACTATTTTGAAGCAATCCAAAAGGAACATACTGTTTTCATTAAATATAAATTCTAAGGAGGAAATAGATATCCAGAAAATGCAAACCAGTTCACATAAGCAGGCTGCAACTTTCTAATTTAAAAGACAAAAAGCTGTCAGAATCTGGTCCTGTGTGTGTCCTTTCCTTTGCCTGGTTTTGTTTTGGTTTTGGTTTGTGGTGCTTTGTGTCAACTGACAGATAAATGAGTATCTAGGATTAAACAAAATTGCCAGGTATACAGCACAAGTAATTTATAACAATCAAGGTCTCTAGGTACACAGAAAATGAAGAACTCTTCTAGGAAAGAATTTACAGTGTAAAAAGGTAGCATTAGTGTCACGGAAAGATTAGATAGTTAACAGTTTTTAGCAGCAAAGTGCTACCTTTATAAAGTTCTTCTCAGTTTCATTAATCTAGTCCATGACAGAGAGGATTTTGAGCAGCAAGGGAGCTGTATGAAGAATATGTAGACTATTACTGTTCTGCCATTACTGCTGATGCACTGTTGGGTTATCATGCCATGTCTCTTTCATCTTTTTATCATCTTTACATGCCCTATAGCTACTGCTACATTACATTTAATCATCTTTAACAGCTTGAATGTCAAAAAGTTAAATAATTTTATCTATTCCTTTTTACTTGAACAATATGCAACTTAACAGCACCTGTGCTGAGCTCATTAGAACTATTGACAGATTTTGTGCCATCCTGTGCTGATGCCCTCACCATTCTTGTGATCATGTGATACATTTATGCACTATTAAATCTATGGAAGGTGATTTTATTACAGCCACAATATTCCTTTGATACTCTTTTCTGTCTAACTTGTCTTTTAGTAATTGCTTAGGTCTTAGTAAAAGTTTTTCCATGTGTAGAGCTGAAGAGAGAACAACTAATATCTTAATCCAGTCAGTAAAGCTGGGACCTCATATTTTCTCAGAATAATAATTCATCTATTAATATATCTATATTAAAATCTTCATTTGGAATTTCTTATACAAATATTCCAGTTTCAGGCCTATCCATTTCTGATAATTACAATATCAAGTACTAATTGTGTTCAGGAAAAATTAGTTCAGATTGCAATAGATGCTTCTAGGATGATAAGAGGAATAGAAAAGGTATCTTATATGAAGGATCTAACAGAATGCAACTAGATTCACAAAGTAAAGGGTAGGAGCAAACAAGAGTATCTTTTATAATCCACTGGGAATGAGACAACTCATTGAGATAAGGACTTTTGAGAAAATCTGTAAGGAGTTTCTTTCTATGAAACATTAGTTAAAAGCAATGATAAAGAAGTTGAAAATCATTCTATAATGATCTTGCAGGGGGAAGACAATTATGAAGTTTAAGCTTAGAAAGAGGTAAGTTTCTGAACTAATTGTTTTGCATGATTGCAATCAGGAATGGGAGGTGGATCTGATTATCCTAATTCCTGTCATATTTCCATTCTTAATTTTTTTTTCCATCTTTTCCAAAAAGCATGAAAGAAAACCTTCCTGCTTCCTTGCCATAATAACCCAAAGGCTTTTCAAAACCTTTCCAAATTAGAGGATTAGTCTCCTTGACTGCCTCCATCAATATGCTTCCAAATTTTTCAGGTTGGTGTAATAGATTCTGGAAGTGTTTTTGTGACCTTTCCAACTTCAACACTGGGTGGTCCAACCCTGCTGCTCCACTGCTTCATTTCCATTTTACTTCTGAAGCGAACAAGGTGGAATTATACAAATTTTCAGCTGTTGAATGAGCTACTTATGGTAGAAAGCCTGAATCTTTTCAATGATCAGATAATCTCTTGGAGCATTTGCACCTGTGAAAGTATCCAAATTTCATGAAACTGCTATTAATAACTCCACACCTGGACTCCTATCTCCAGTTCTGGTGTCCCCAGTACAAGAGACAGAATCCAGTGAAGGGCCACTAAGATAATTATGGTAATGGAGCATGTCTTCCGTGAGGAAAGGCTGAGAGAGCTGGGACTTTTCAGCCTGGAGAAGGGATGGTTCAGGTAGGATCTCATCAATGTGCACAAATACCTGAAGGGAGGTTGTACAAAAGATGAAGCTAATTGCTTTTGAGTGGTGTCCAGTGGCAATGGGCACAGACTGAAACAGAGGAGAGTCTACCTGAACATCAAGGAATACTTTTTATTGTGAGGATGATGGAGCACTGGCATCAGGTTGTCCAGAGAGGTTGTGGAGTCTGCTTGAGCAAGAGTGTTGGATGAGATGACCTCCAAAGGTGACTCCCAACCTCAACTATTCTGTGATTCTTAAACAAAGGGTCTCATTTAGGCAACAGTGTTTTCAGAAAAAGATTGCTACCAATCTGGAAAAGAGAAATGAGAAATTGCTAACTGTGCTACTATTTGATGGGAACTTTTCAATCCAGTCTATTTTCATTTCCCTGTTACCATTACTTTTTACTTCTATTATTAGTGACTTAAGTATAAGTTTAAAGTAAATTCAATGTATTTTCTAAGAAAAGAACCTAGAGGCAAGTTAATGTTTTAAGTTTTACAGTTCATTGTCTAATTTGTGATAACTTTCCAGAATTTTTACATTGAGATTAAAACTAATCAAAACAGTCTTTTATGGGAAAGGATCAGTTTTTGGAAGCACCTTTTAATTTTACTATTCTTAATGAAATATTTCTTTGTCTTTCCAGCCTGACTTTTAAAAGATATTTTTAACCTCCAGAACTTCTTAGGAAAGTGAAAAGGCATTTTCCTGCCTAAAATGTATTACCTCTGAAGGCTTCTGCCCAAGTTTAAACATTTCCATCTGTGCATTTATGCAAGACATTATAACTTCCTAAACTTCACCTACACAATACGATCAGATGCAACCAGATTTATAATCTCATGCTCAGGCTGAGTTTTATTATAACATGAAAGGATATACTATTGTCAACAGAAACAGATAATCATATCGCCATTAAAGAAAGGGTAGTTGCTAGCCATCATTTGAATACGTCAATACAGAATTGATCCTTGAACTTTCAGTCTGTCTCCAGAGCAAACATTAATAATATTCTCCATAAATACTTGCAGATAGTTACTTCTACTTACTTGAATTAAACAAAAAAGAACACAACACTCTATCACTCCCTAGCGAGCTTACGGAAGTTTTTCAGGCAATTTAATTTCTAAACAGATTTAATCTATACATTTGCCTATCTAGTTCCAGAATTTATTAAATAAGTTCATTGTGGAAAAGTTTCACTTCCAACTTGTTTAGATATTTTGTTTGCTAAATTATTTGTTTGGCTAGTAACTCTCTTTGTAATAGGTGCTACAGCTCCTTACTTGAGCAGACACTTCCACCAAGGAATATACCTGTGCTAGCAAAGCCAGATGTATCTATTGATGGTTTCCTTAGTTAAAAGATTATTCTTTTGTCTTAAGTTTTAAAAAAAGTAAATCACTCTCTATTGGGCATGGTGAGCATGTAACATAGTCTAATGTAATAACAAATTTTTTTAATCATGTGCCTTTAGTGTTTGTCCTTAGGCCAAGGATACAGTTTAAAGGTAGAATGTGGCCAAAAAGAATCTAGATTTTTTTCTGTTTTTTTCATTCTCCTCTCTCAAATACATATTTTTCTGGCTAAATCATGTGTTTTCTTCTGAAAATATCTACTTGAGTTTCTAAATGTCTGCCACTTTACTGACAACTTCTTGTTGAATAACATCACATTCAGTACAAGAAAACCAGCAATTTCTGAATTAAACTATTGACAAAGGGGACAGTCTTGTAAAGGATTTGTTTTTATTATTAAGCAAACATACATTACAAAAAGTGCCCATCTATGTCAGCTTAATGAATTTTGAATTAAAATGAAACTTCTTTAGAAGTAATTATGACTAGTCTATGATTATCAATTGATTTTATTATGACTAGTGTAATTAAGGTATGTTCATAACTTGTCTGGAGATATACAATGAATGGTTGCTAGTAACATTAGAGATGATTGGTGAAAAAAAAAAAAAAAACCAACTTTTTGGTAATGGAACAGGTATTGCAAGACCCCATAGCTGCTAGCACACATTAATGACTCTTTCACCTTTCTCTTCTAATAGTATAAATGGGAGGAATTGTCCCAAGATACCTAGTTACTATTATCCTCCTACAATTCCATTGTTACTCAGCAGACCTCACGCTACTTGAAACATGTTCTATCCTCTGGAGCATATGGTCTAGTGCTGATTAATGGTGATGTATTGATCTTGCAGAGCTGGGTTTAGCAGCATTGCTCTGTACACTAAACTTTCAATTGATTTTAAACAGAATGATTTCTACAGTAATTCCAAGGTGGTTTATTCATGAATCTACATGAACCATAGATTTTTTAATTTTTCTTTTCTGGCTGTGAAAAGTGGGATACAAAGTAGTGTAGAACTGCTCTTGACTTGATACAAGTATTCACCAAGCAGTGCTACTTTAAACCATATTTCTGGGAATTGAGTTTAGCAGCCAGCAGATACATTTTTAACTAAACTAAAATGCCTTCCTTGTGCCACAGGCAGAGGACATGGAAATGTCTAAGAAGAAGCAGGGAGTGAATAGCACTAAAGCAATCATATGTAATAGATTCCCAATGGGAGAAGAACAAAATTCTCAGTGAAGTATTTAGAAATATTTGTTTGTTTGTTTGTTTTGTTCTGCTAGCTTGTGCTCAAAACAGACATACAGTTGTAGATAGGCATCTACAATTATATACAGAAATATTCCTCATGAACTTACCAACTGGGTAACTGCTCGATAAAGGTTGAGTATATTAAGTGCTAAAAACAGTTCTGCCAGAACAGATCAAAATTCAGGAGACTGAGTCCACTTAAATGTGTTCCAAACCCAGACCACCCATAAAACTGTTAAATTGTATTTCCAAAATAATTTTTAAAATACAAAGAATTTCAAGTGTGAAGTTACTGAAATATGTAACTAAAGAAGAGTTTGTCTTCTCGAGTCTTAATTTGTATCATGCCCATAACATTATTTTGCTTATTTGTAAATATCATGTGATACTATTAAATCTACTTAACTACATAAAATGCATACTGTGATTTCTTATGCTACAGCCCCCAGGCTGCCATCATATTCATTGCTCATGTTTCCTTGCTGTATTCATGTTGACTACTCAGCAAGTTTCAAACCCACAATTGTGCAGAAGTTCTATCTTCTCTCCATATTCTTAGACTGTTAACCACACTAAAAGCTATTCCAGTCTTCATTGTCCAATGCAAAGGAATAGTGAGGGCCATGATTCATCCACAGATGCAGGAAGTAATAATGAGAGCACTTGTTCAAAGATTGAACTGAGTCATATGCTTATCCATATTTATGGTGTCAGAAAATAAGGCCTTTATATGTATAAGTAAGGTCAGACAAGTATGTTTGGAAGAGCATATGAAGAGATTATCCTGGGCATTGAAGAAATCATTGAACATATTATAATCCAGATGCTGATGAATGTTAAAAAATTTCTCCAGTGCTTTAAAGAGATTTTTAATTCCATAGGAACATGAACAGAATTATACTTCTTTACAGGCTTCCATTGACAGAAACATCAGATAGGACTCCTTACATACATGATAGTCTTCCAGATCGTACCCATAGAAAGTACTGGCTAAAGGAAAACACATCATAGAGCCTTGAAAAAGACAAAGCAAGCAAACAAATTGCATTAACTTTTTCACACCACTTCACAGTCTGAATACTGAATATAAACAGCTTGTTTTGTTTCCTATGAATTGCTTCCTTACACACCACTTAATAATTCTGATTGATCAGGCATGTTCTTATGACTTTGGGCTCTAGAACATCTTGCCATCTTGACTTCATGGGCAATAGTTTTTTAGCAAAATTTTGCAGGAAATCACTTTGCTTTGTCATATTTGGCCTCTTCCTCTGAAGATAATTATGTTTGAGAACAGTCTTGCATAACATGCATCTCACTAGTAAAATAATACCTTAGATGTTTTGTAAGAGCTTTATAATAGCATCAGATTTATCTAGGCATGTTCAACACACTCCTATACTATCAGTTGTCCTTTAAGCAGCCATTCAGCTGAATCTTTGTGCTTCTTTGGAATTTATCTGTGAAGGTGTTTGAGAATGTGAATAATGAATCATAAGCAAGTTTTACTAAATATAACAGCTGTCAGCTAAAGTGTATGGTTAGGAGCACACAGTGGATGCCTGGTGTAGGAGTAGAAGAAAAAGTAAAATAAATAAATAAATAAATAAATAAAAATCTATCAAATAATCGTTACTGTACTATCTTATTTACCTACTTATTCCATGAGGTTTATTTTTTAAAGAAATTTCATGAAGGAGAATGGCATGAAAGTGGAACCCTTTACTGTTTTTTGCCTATATGAACTTGGATGCAAAGTATAGAAGATACTAAATAATTCTTAAGTACGCAAATAACTTGACCCTTGAGAATTCAGTGTCCAGTATCTCAAGGATCTGTGTTCTCATTGGTATGACTGTAACACTAGAAGATTTGAAATATTTTCTGTTTATGAAAACTAGCTTGGAGGTGGAATCCTGTTCGGATAGAACATGGTATTGGTAGCAGAAAATAAGCAGAATTACTGTAACTTAACTTGCTATGTTGCTGGCATGCTGCAACCTGTCCCTAACTTTGTAATGCAGTAGTTCTTTCATATGGCTTCCTCTGCTTGCACCCATTGTTGTTCTCATCTCATTTGCAAAATATTTTCTATTTCATGATTCTGTGAAGGACTCATGGGCAAGGTGGATATCTTCTTGTTCATAATGTAACATTGCCATTCAGCATTGAGAGTTGTTAAATATTCTGAAACTGTTGCCTTATGTCTACTCACCTTACTCAAACTTAGTCCATGGAAGCCCCTAGGAGAGGTGACAAGTACAAACTGAGCAAGAACCTCTCAGCACTGATGGTTTAAAAAGAGCATAGTCTATCTATTCTTAGCTTTAGCACAGCTGAATTTAGCTGTTTATTTGTATAGTGGCAGGTGCTTACTAGTGAGTTGGAAAGACTTTGCCAGGCAACTCATGGCTATGACTTTGACAACTGAGATGAATGCATTCTGCAATGTCTTAGAGTTTTCAAACTTCTTTTGAACTCCTTACAGAGTTTTAATAAAATTTGTTTACTATATCTACAGTTCTGGAATATTGTTTACAGTTTATTCAGTTATTAACCTTTTATACATATGCATATGCAATACATATAAACAGTATCACTCTTGCCTTTTTATATATATAAATATATATATAAAAGCAACACAAAATAGTAGATTTTATTATCTATATCACACTGTGTATTTTTGACCTTATGATTTCCAGGGTGTGTTTGATATAATCTTTTTACCACACACAAAATGAGCTTGTCTTCAGGCAGCAGTTTGGAAAAATTAAGTTTCC
>JANHGN010022459.1:5462-67508 GCA_024605025.1 Megaceryle maxima | reverse complement strand
GAGGGAGAGGAGGGAGAGGAGGGAGAGGAGGGAGAGGAGGGAGAGGAGGGAGAGGAGGGAGAGGAGGGAGAGGAGGGAGAGGAGGGGGGGGCTATTACTCTCTTGCAGGCAGAGATTAAAGGTCAAATTATCAGTGGCACTTAATCTCAGTGCATGACCTGAGGACTCATATGGACTGGATTTAATAAAGCCGTAAACAAATCAACCATCAATACGGTATTAACATGAACCCTGTCTTGTTTTGATAGTCAGAGCTTCTGAGTATCCAGCAACAGAACTCTGGAGCCCATTAGCCTCACAACAGCAAGCAGTTCAATATGTCAGTATGTATAAAACCATAAAGCTGCTGATCCACAAAGAAGAAACTGGGATACTTATTTCCCCTTCCACTGCATGTATTGCAGAGAGTAAACAGTCCCAAGAATTTTCCTTATGCTTTTAAAAGGTCTGTAAGAGGATTTCCTGAAGCTGGCTTGTAGCAATCCTCAGTTCCTGCATTTGTTGGCATGGAGGTGTTTGTACTACAGCATAGAGAATTTGGTAAGAAGCAACTCTCTTCAAGCACGTTTGCCAGGAATAAAGAAAAGCTGCAGTTTGTACCTGTTTTGAATTATTATCCGTGTCAGACAGGGTGCCAAGCTGCTTTGTACTACAAAGCTGATTTTAGTTTGGTCCAGATGATACACATTATATATGCTCAAAATTTTAAGTGTTTTATGAAACATAAATTGTGTACTAAAAAACAGATATATGTATACTAGATTTTTTTTTTTGCAATATACGCTTATATGTGTGCATGCAAATTTTTGGTAATTTCTCTTATCTTTGCCCCAGAAGGGATTTCATCCACTGATAGTAATGAACACCTTGTCCTGAAACCAACAATGGTGTTTCACCACCCCCAAATAACAAAGCATACATACAATGCCAACTTCAGACAACGTCACCAGCTGCATGGAGTTCACATTCTTCACAGGTTCAAAATCTGCAACATCTAGCATATTTCATTTCTATACTTACGATTTATTACTCCAAAATTGCTCAATTTTACTTCATGATCACCCCAACAAGTCACCTTGAATGGTAAGACATTTTTCACAGTGCCTTTGCTTACTCTGTTTTCCTCTATGCAGAGAAAGTAAAATGCCTTGAAGGCAAAAAGTCAATGCAAATTAGGAATGGAGCCTGGGTTTTGCAAGCTGCAGCCTTACCCTTCAAATCAGGCACTCATTAGTATGCACAGAGGAAAAGTCTTAGGTTGTTTTTTTTTCTTTAAGTCTTACAGTGATGCTGCACAGCCCTACACAGAGGTTTTACATCATGAGCTGGACACCAGAAAAAAAACTTGTAAGACCCTCTTCTCCAGCTAGGCAGCCTTGCCAATGACTAGCTTAGCCAAAAATTAACTCAAAAGCTCTTAAAGGGGATAGATTCCACCAGAGACCTTTCTATTCCTCCCTTCTCCCAAGCAGGACACAGAAGGAGCTCTTTTGGCCACCTCACATAAGACCAGCATCTCTGACAGGTGAAAGGTACAGTTCTCTGGTCACTCTTCACCTGATAAACTTGTGGAACAGTTAAAAAGAAACAAGGGGTGGGGGGAAAAGAAGAACAGCAAAACTTCTGTTCTCTTTGGCTGAAAACTCATCCTTTTTCCCACTGTTCCACTCCACTTTCTGCTTGCTACAAGTTAATTCCAACATGAATGTGAAATACCTGATCTTCTCTCCTGTGAAAGGGCTAATACAGAAAGCAGACTATCATGAGAACACAGCATATTTAAAGGAAACAGATGTCTGATCCCACTGGCACATCCTCCTACCGGTTATCATTTTAATTTCCCCTCTTTTTATAGCTTTGTCCTTCCAACTCTAGGACCACCTGCTCCAGTTCAGCCCAGCCATTTTCCAGAAGGACAGCCAACATACCTGCCTTTCCTCTGTCATTCACAAGCCAAGAAAACCGCTCCCCCCAGCTCAGAAAGTGGGAGGAATTACCCAAGAAAAAAAGTAGCCTAATAAGTGAAATTACAACTACCCTAGAATACTTAAATCACACAGGGCCACTGCCCAGATGCAGGCTGAAAGGAGACAGCACAAAAGCACTAACACTGCTACTGACCACAGGAAGCTCCAGTGCCAGGCATGCCACTACCTCATCAGCAAACATCTTGTGTATTTGGTGTGACTGGGACCTGACCCTAAGAGGCACCTATTAATCCACCGCATGCAACAGCCACAGCTGCACAGAGCCCCAAAAAGCAGGGACAGAGCACTCATTTTCTTGTCAAAATCCAGTCCCGTTGGCTAACACAGGGTAGCTTATCAGAAGAACTCTCAAGAGGATAGTAAAAGGAGGAGGGGAGTGTCTGGTCATAGTATAGTCCTAATAGGTGCTGAAGCCATTCACCCCTCTACAGCAAAGGTGGAATTGTTTATAGAATACAGATTTGTTCTACAGCACTTCCCTACATCAATGTGCTGCCACCACCCCAGAGTGCACAGCTCTAACCAACAACAGGATTTTACCCAGAATGTTTAAAAACAGCCTATTTGGCTGTTTCCTCTTTCCTATTTGGAAAGAGGAACAGCTGACACATGGAAGAGCTGTTAAAAGACCCCAAAACAGCTGTAGTGCTTGGGAAGATAATGTGAGCAACCAATTTCACACGGGACACAACCTACTGGAAAACACTCAGGGAAGGTCTGAAGTTGTGCCCCAGCAGAAGCATTGCAGACAAAAGTTTCCTGAACAATTCCAGTGTCAAATGGGTTGGGCTATCCAGAGGCCAAGGCCACTCCAATGGCTGAGAAACAAGGGATGACAGCAAAGATCCAGTCCAGCTGAGAGCCTCAAATCAAGTGCTTCACACAGATACCCAGGACTGAATTCAGTCTCTCCCCCACTATGAAGGAGACTGCTCCAAGAGAGTTTTCATCAGATATATCTTGGACATTGACCAAATCATACAGTGTTAAATTGTAAAGCTAATACATTTTTGGCTTCAAATATCCAAACAGTCAGTGAATTTTAGTGCATGTAGGCATTTTGTATCTGTGGAAGACAGCACAGCTCAGACATAAGACTTGTTTACTACTTCAGTGTTAAAAATAATAAAGGAAATAGTTAAGAAAATTTCTAATATATACTGGCTAAATGAAATAAAATCCAGCCTCTGATGCATGTACTTCTACGATTAACTGAAATTCCTCCCTGGGGAGTCGCGATCATAATTTAAAATTCACCTTCTCCCTCCCCTGTTCCCATTAGATTTTGAGAAATTTAAACCTAAGACACCAAACCCAGTAATAATGGCATTTAATCCAAGTCTCAGGAATTAGCTACATTCCTGAGACACTGGCTAAGCCTCTTCTTCATTGTTTCCAGTATTTCAACAGTTCTCAAATCCTATTTTTGCAAGAAACACAGATCTTCAGACTGATAGTCCATTTACCCGTTTTTCTCTGGGAAGTGTCTCTGGAAGTAGGAAGAAGATGAATATTAAATCAGCCACAGCAAACATGAGTGCTAGCAATGCTGAACGAAGATAGAAGACTTCTCCTTTCTCTGTCTCCATGGCTAGGTAAGCTCCGATCATGGGACCCAGGGTAAAGCCAAGGGAGAAAGCAACACCAATCATTGCCTGCAATGATACAGTGAACACAGACGTGTATTTTAGACAGTATTTTTGTTCAGGTAGCTCAGTTCTAAAACAAATTGGATTTCCTGGCATTTACCTTAAAGAAATGTAGATGGAGAATCTAACCAGCCTGAAGATGTAGGGAGTGTACAGCAAAGAGCACTGTGTGAAGAACCTGTTCTTTCCAGATAACTGGTTTTATTTTCTGTCCAGTGAGGAAAGTGGAAGGAATAAACTGCAACATGGTGAATGAGTGAAAGGAAGTTGGGAAGAGAAATAATGGTCCTTACCTCAGGGACTGCTCAGCCAGCAGATCTCTTAGACACTAGAAGCTTTTGTGGTGTAAAACTGAAGGAGAACAGCACCATGCTATGAATTCATAGTGATGTCTACAGCTTCTAAAATGCTTTGGCAATTTCTGTATTTAGAAATTTATGTCTCATAGAGCAAATGGGCTGAGAGGCTTCCCAGAACAACCTGAATTTAGTGCAAATACTAAAGAGGATTTATGAACTCACTTTGAAACCAGAACACAGGAAAAGAGGCAGAATCTGTACAGACTGGATGGGAACTTAAAAGAGCACCGATTTGAGTTGTCACCTCTGAGAGATTGCTCAGAGAATATAAAAATGCAGGATCTGGCTCATCTTCTTTAGGATACATTCAAAGATGTATACTCACATATGCAGGACCCAAATAAGTGCCATCCCAGGACATGATTCTCCTGCTTTTCTGAGTGTATTTAACTATATCTATAGTACTAAACTAAACAAGGTGAGCACACACTCGGGTATCACCCCACAGTCTCCAGTGTAGTTTCAGCCTGCCCAGCTAGCACTCTCCCAGGCAATGGCTCATCACAGTCTGGGAGTAGCATCAGTCACACAGTTTTCCCAGAGAGCAGAATGAACATGCCTGCTCTGGAAAAGAAGAGATTTTGAGCCGTATGCATGTGAGCCATGCTGTACTAAAGTGACTTGCTCTCAGGCTCTAAAAACAGGCCCTAAGCCATTTTATTTACTCATGCTTTATGGTTATCCCTCTCTATAATTAAAAATATATTTTGGCTCACCAGGACTATAATAAATTGCTTGGAAAATTCATTAGCTATCACTGTGAAACTAGAGCTTTCCCCTTCCAAGAAGCAGCTGTCCTGCATAGTGTCTTAGAACAATCTGTAAAGAGAAGTATGGGCCCTCAAGCTTTGTGTAAGATAAAAGATCTAACTGGTAATTCACAGGCAAAGTCCAGCCTGCAGGGTGTTTCCATCTGGTCCAGTGCCTTCTGGAAGAAGACAAAGCAGCTGTTCATTCTGCTGCTCAGTCAGCCAAACGCCACATCCTTTACCCGCTGAGCTCAGATCCTGAAGCCAGTGCAGCATCAAAGGAAGTCAGGAGGCACACTGTGCTCTGCAGTGCTGCTGCACTTCCACAGTTTGGGGAGGTGAAAAAACAGGTTGTTCTTTAACTGGCTTCCAGCTACCAAAATCAGGCCATAAGACCTTTCAATTTCTCAGCTATTCTAATGAGGATTACAGCTATCATCAGGAGTAACAGTTATAAACACCTAAACAGGTAGGTTTTCCACCTCTATGGCATGTGCATTTCACTTTTAGGTAAGTCATTGACAAGTAAATTCTGAGAACTCACCAGAAAAATGATCTGGCATCTTTTCAGAAGTGAGGTAGTATATAAAGTCATGATTTCACATGATCAATGAATATACATCTGAGAAGACATTCTGAGCATCTGAAATCGGTTAAGCTACCCAGCAAACACAAACATATAGCCCCCATGTGAAACTCACCATGCCTTTGCTCCGTGCTTTTGGAGAGTGCAAGTCAGCAATTATAGCTGTGGAGAGGCTGACATTCCCTTTGCTTATTCCACCTACGATCCTGGACAGAAGAAAAACACCAAAAGTGCTAGAGGCAGCCCACAGTGCATATGATGTTATCAAACCCATCTGTGGAAGCAAGAAAGAGATCTTTATAAAGCAGAGCAAAGTTGATATTTCTGCATATTTCCTAGCTAAACATTTAAATTTTTGTTTGTTCTCAACAGCTGCTCCAAAACCTATATATGAGAACTGTCTGAATATACTGATACAGTGCTGTCCTTGACAGTGATATAACAGAAATGGAAGCAAATCCATACAAATGTCACAGATATGTGAGATTACTAATAAAATCAGAAGAGCAAAGAAAGTTCAGTGGGAGCTATATCAGCCCTGGGCACAAACCCACTTTTGTACATCCCACTCCACGTGTTTCCAACTTCAAGAGAATTCCGATTTCAAAATAAGAAGAATTCACAGTTCTAGCCCTTAAACTTCAGAATCGTTCATAAGCACATGTTTACTAAATTCACTCTCAAGCCTACAGGACAGGGGTGTTCTTGTATCATTTTCTGCCAAGCTCCTCCATGTATGTGTGCACTGCCTCTGCAATTAGAACCCCACACCAGCAACAGAGAAAATATTTTGGAGAATGTTCACGTTTATAAGAAATCACTTCCTAACTGATAATCCCCAGGATCTGTGAAATAGGTCATGAAGTAATCAGCCCTCATTAGTCATTTGGGAAACTGAAGTATACAGGGATTAAGTTTAACATTTGTAAACAAAGCATGTGAAGTCATACTCCTGTACAGAAGGGAAAAGGATTTTGGAAAATCCCAGAAACAGATAGAAGGCACCAAAACCCCTGTGTACAATTCTGGATCTGGGAAGCTCAGCTTAAGCACGCCCATTCCAAAGAGTGGCCAAGTGACTTGGCAAGAAGCAGTCAACAACCAACAGACCTAGAACGTTCAATTTCCCAACCCTTGGCTATCCACAAGACCTTCAACTGTGTATACAGATGGCACGACTACAACCAGTATGAGAGACATACCACTGTCATCAAGATGACAGGCCTTCTGCCCAAGCAGTCTGATGCAGCACCAGTAAGGGGAGAGGAGAAAAACTGTAGGATGGAAAAGATTGAGCCAATCAGACCTAAAAAAAAAAAAAAAAAAAAAAAAAAAAAAAAGATATCATTACACTTGCTGCCTTCATCTTAAGTACAAAGACAGCCAACCTGTTCCAGATTTATCACTCCATTATGTCCTTTAAAAGCACACAATTAAATGTAAACCAACAGCTATAAAGAACAGTTTTATCTCTGAAACTGAGCCACCTGCGAAACAGATTCTGCATTGTTACTTAACTGAGGTGGCAAATGGAGACAGATCAGACACAGACCAGAGCAACAGGAATAAACTGGATGATTCACTGGCTACTTCACTAGTGAGAAGGGGTTTGAAACTCACTGGTTATAATGGAATGCTGATTCTCCAATGCTTCCCCAGCTGATTACATACATTTTCTGTTTTTGAAGCAGAGATAATACTGCTTTTAATAATCACAGTTCTTTTAAGATTTTTTTGATCATTTGAACCTGATTCTGTCACATTCAATTAGCTTTTCTTTACTTCTTATCATGGAAAGAAGGACATAAGCACTGCTGTTAGTGAGGCACCCTAGGAGGTAGGAGTAATTCCCACAGACTCCAAGAGTCTTCTGAAAACTGCCTCCAGCTTCTATGGTCTTTAATTCCTCTTTTTTCTTGCCATTTCTAGCTTCACACACTTATGAATTTGCACTAGACTCTCAATGAGCAGGCAGCAAAATGTCTTGCTGTCACAGTTTTTCTTTAAATGAAAAAGTAGGTTATACATCTCAGATAATTCAGCTATCAATGCTTTAAAAGGCAGAGGAGAGACCAGAAGTTCTGTTCCCATCAGCTCTGAGGGAGGCAGAATATTCACAGAACCACAGAATGGTTTGGGTTGGAAGGGACCTTAAAGATCACCTAGTTCCAGTTCCATGTGATCTGGATGGGTTGGGCAGAGCAGGGTGTTGCCAGCAGGGTCCATTGCCAGTCCCAGACAAGGCAAGGCTTATATCTCAGGTACATACAGGGAGACCACTCAAGATTAAGAAAGGAGTGGATACAAGACTATGACGTAGATCCATTCAGGAGATAAGACACCAGCAGTGTAGGTCCAAGGTTCATCCAAGAGACAGGACCAGAGACGCTTTCCAATATAAACATTTAAGGTGCAATCAAACAAAATGGACTGAGACAGGAGTGGACTAGAAGTAAGATAGCCTGCCCATCTTGCCCTGCTTCTGCAGCCTCAGCCAACTCTCTGGTGAGTTAAGTCAACTCAATCTGGCAGAAAACTAACCCAGAAAAAAAGAAAAAAAAAGTTCCTGTTGGTTTAGCCAATTAGATGGCTCATTAAGAAAAGCTGTCATCAAAGCCAGCAGAAGAGATGGAGTCAAATGTGACAGATACCAGATTAATTCAGCAACCTTGTTTGCACCCTCACTGCCTGAAGCTGCTAGGTAATTAGTGAACATTCCCTTCAGTGCTCAATACTGCTTCTAAATAATTTTCTCTCAACACTTTTCTCCTAGAGAGAAACAGCAAGTGATGCCAGCTTCTTTTCTGAGACAAACAACGTCTAGCTTATTTGCGTGCTCCCAGTTAGATGCTGTATTTTCTTCACAGGGCAGAAGAGTCAGTTGGACTCCTCTGGAAGGAGCAGGGAGATTTCTCCTTCCCCTTGAAAGCAACCGAGGCAAGTCAAGGGATACAGCACTCACAAGAGTACAGCATACAGCAGGTAAAAAGAAAGGCAACAAGTTCAACGTAATTGTGAACTCCCAGCCCCTTGCTTAAACAGTCTGAGATAGAAGGAACAAGGAGGAGGCATGAAATCAGGCCTGAGGGGAGACAGAAAGCCATTTCTGAGGGATTAAAGAAAACTCTTTCATACTATTCAAAGCCAGTAATGGATTGCAAATGAGCACAGAAACAACAACATGCCTGCAAGGATGCTGTGGGAAAGCAGAAAACTGTTTATAAACTTTCTAATGACTGTTAAACATAAAAAACCTACTTTAAATAGTAACAACACAGTCACACATATTCTAATAGAGTTTTGCCTTTTTTAAAATGTAATTTTATTTTTAGTGTAAAAGCCTTTTGCTTATCTTGGGAGAGGCCTCAGCTCACTAAAAGCAGAGTATCTAGACCTTTCAAATTAAAATTAAATCAGACACCCTCACATGTTCATACTCTGAAATTCCAGTTTCCTCACAACTCTCTAGATCTCATGAAGCCAAAAGAACCTCTGATGTGTAACATGACATATATGCTGCTGGATTCCCTGCGCTGTTCCCAGTAGAATTCACCCACACTGCAGTGTCCTGGTGACATCAAGTGCTTCTGGACTCTGCAAGTCAGAACCTCTCCTGATTTTAATAGGACTAATGAGATTTAGAAGCAGTGCTGCACTATAGCTGCCCAGCGGGGCGATCAGACTCGAAATCACAAGCTTCTAATTCCAGTGTTTCCTACTGATTGATCTCCAGTCACGTGCAGATCAATTGTTAAAGGAGAGCAATTTCTGTGGCTGTGCAGGGTCTGGCACAGCAGGCTCCTGACCCTCAGCTGGCAGTCTGACAATAAGGAACAGCAGGCTTGTATTTTTGTATCAATCTGTAGAACAAATTGGGCAAGATCACAGGATAATTCAGGTTAAAAGGGACCTCTGGAGGTTCAACTGCCTGCTCATAGAGTCAGCTATGAGGTCAGAGTAAACTGTTCAGTGTTTCATCTAGTTAGGGTTTGACAACCTCTGAAGATGGAGACTATAAAACTTCTCAGGACACCCTCTTCCACTGGCCATCCTCACTGTGAAAAAGTTCCTTTTTATTTCCAGCTTGAACCTCCCTCACTTCTACTTATGCCTGTTGCCTCTCCTCCTCCCACCATGCACCACAGTGAAATGCCTCATGGTCTTCTCAATAACCTCCCCATAGGTACTGGAAGGGTGCTAATAGCTCCAGGCTGAGCAAGCCCATGCTCCTCAGACCCTCTGTCTTCCTGGCCCTCTGCTGAACTCGTTGCAGTTTGTGGACGCCTATTCTTGTACTGGGGGGGGCCAAAACTGGGTGTCATACTCTAGATGCAGTCTAAAAAGTGCTGAGTAGAGAGGGACAATTGCTACCCTCAATCTATTTGCTCTGCTCCTGTTCATACAATCCAGGCACTGTTGGCATTTCTGTTGCCAGGATTGGCTCATGCTCAGCTTGCTGCTCACCAGGACACTCAGGGCCTTTACAGCAGAGCTGCTCCCCACCAGTCAGTGCCCAGACTGTATCGTTGCAAAAGGACTACTCCTCCCCAGGGGCAGGACTTTGCATTTGTCCTTACTGAGTTTCATAATGTTCCTCTTGGCCCATTCCTTCTGCCTGTCTAGGTGTCTCCAAATGACAGAGGTGGGGCTATCCAACTCTTCACTTCTATCAGTGTGATGAAAACAAAATAATTGATAGCCTGCTGTAAGACACATTTTCTGTGTTATTTAAATCTAAATCTAGTAACAGGTGAATAACTTGAAAAGACCATTTATTATTTGTTTGTTGTTCTGTTAGCTTGTGTGTTTAATTTTCATACCTCCAAACAAGACACTGTTGTATTTCTGTTCTGGAGGCATCCCAACCATCTCTGCAAACCAGTCCACGCCTCGTTGCAATGACAAATAGAATCCATCCTGCAAAACAGATAGCTGGGAAATAGAAGCAGGAAGAAAGTTCCTCTGTTTCATTTTCAAAGACAGCACCAGAGCTTAGTGAGCTAGAGGCAGTGTTAGATGATTCCTTCCCTCCTCCCCCCTTCAGGGAAAATTTCCTTGATGCTCAGTTGTCATAGGCTAAAAATAGCTTACATTGTGAACACTAACAGGCAGCAGATAATTTGGTGTATGTGTTTGGGTGTGGGAATGTCTGATTTTGAGCTTTTTTTAAACCATCAAGCCTGCTGCTTGCTAAAACTTGAACTAAACAAATGTGTCATGCCCTGAATCCTTTAAT
Source organism: Megaceryle maxima (assembly GCA_024605025.1). Classification (NCBI taxonomy): domain Eukaryota; kingdom Metazoa; phylum Chordata; class Aves; order Coraciiformes; family Cerylidae; genus Megaceryle; species Megaceryle maxima. Next base: position 56,941 of record JANHGN010022459.1, on the reverse strand, counting down.
TAATAAAACAACATGAGACATACTTTATCACTCTGCACGTACACTATTTAGACTGGGAGAAACAGTGGCTTGTAGGTCCAGAAAGAAGTGGTGCAGAAAAGGATTGTTACCTGGAGGAGGAGGAGGAGGACTTGAAAAGAAGGGGGCCCTGAAAAGAAGGTGAAGATCTTGGCTATAGGAAACAGACTGGAAATGGAGGAAGATCCTGGCAATCAGAGCCCATGGTTAAGGATAGAGATAAGGTTGTAAGAAGGACAAAGACTACAGCTGCAGCTGAAGTGGGGTAGAAAAAGGGCTATGAGAGAGAGGTGTGGGCTGCAAAAACAATTTTGCCCTGAAAGCATCTTTGTCTTGTCCATCTGAGAACCAAACAACTTTCTGCCCTGTGTTTCCAGGCCAGCAGCCAGATCCCTGCTAAGAATGGAAGTTGAGACCTAGCGAGGGTGACGTTGGGGGTGGGAGCAAGTAAGTGTGTGAAACACTCAAGCAGGGTAAAAGCTCTTATTTTGGTTCTTAGATAAACCCCAGTATGCAGATCCATTATGGACTGTTTACTCAGTCTCACCAGAGACATCAGTCAGTGTAAGTCACAAATACACTGGCAATTACAAGGACTGGCCCCTAAGACATACCTGAATTTTCCCCAGAACAAATCCCTCTTTTTAGTGAAATAGCAAGAGGGAAGAATCTCATGCAGGTTCACAAACAAATCCAGTCCATGTACCATTTAAATGTGCTGGATGTTATTATTCTGCCCACAGCTACTTAGTTGGTCCCAAGACAAGGTATTTTTCTTCCATCCTTCCCTAAAGATCTCATATCTAAAATTTTCAGCAGGCTGATTTTCTCTGTTACCTCAGTCTGGCTGTAATAATCAAGGATGGAAGGAAACAGTGGCAAGATGAGAGCGAATCCCAACAAGTCAATGAAGAGGGCCAGGAAGACAACTGTAATAACACGATTACAGTTCTGTTCTTGCTTGTCATTGATGGAGCTGCTGCTGATTTCTCTCTCTTGCAGGGCCATCTTTCCAGGTGCTCTGATTCTAAAAAATTACATATATATCCAGTCAACAGGAAGCATTTTGCAGGACTTTCATAAGAGTACCTTGCTGATTCATTACTACTTTCAGAAAAATAACTATAAGCTATGGTTTTGAAGGAAACAGGAACCGCAACTGTCTAGTCTTGGTTATTAGCTCAGCATCACATTTGCTCACATCAAGAACCACCTACAAGGGCAATAAGATAACTCTATTATAGGAGCAGCCCAAATAAAGCATAGAACTAAGGACCATTTAAAGTTTGTTAACATGCGAGCAATGCTAATCCAACTTTCCCAAATGTTTTCAACTTATTACAGTAAAAGAGGTAAGAAGGGGCATTGTTATATTGAATATCCACATTCAAGTAACTAATAGGTTATTTATGCCCTCAAGATTATTTATGCCTTCAGTGTATATTGGAAATTACTAAAGTAATAAGAGTTTGGGAAAAACTTAACCACTACAGGAATGCTGTCTTCAAGATAAATCCTGGAGAGCAACAGCAACTCAAGAAACAACACAACAAGATTTTACTACTTGAAATGAATTTTTTTTTTTCCTTCTCTGGATGACAGCCACTGATAGGTTATATGAGTTGGAGATTAAGGCAGCATTGCAGTTTGTCAGAAATACCAGCTTTCTTTCATAATACTCTGAAGAGGAGTACCCTAAACGAGGGTGCAGGCCATATCCCATCCAGCATTTACGTATGCCATTCAGTGTAACAAATGGAGAATTTAGTCCATAGCTTTAAAAAATGTCAATCTCAACAGATATCAAAATCAAGAAGTAATACACAAACAAAACTGCAAACTTCAGAGCTGTAAAACATTACAGTATCTCAGTTATAGAACAATCAAATTTGCAGTCCCTTCTACTGAAAAAAGATAAATCCCTGAGTGTTTGTTATACTAGAACAGTAACAAATAAGACAATTTCATCCAAAAAAAGTCAATCAATATCAAAATATCACTGAATCATAGAATGGTTTGGGTTGGAAGGGATCTCCGAGTTTACCTAGTTCCAACCCCCCTGCCACAGGCAGGGACACCTCCCACTAGACCAGGTTTCTTAAAGTCCCATCCAAACTGGTCTTGAACACATTCAGTGATGGAGCAGCCACAACTTCTCTGGACAACCTGTTCCAGTGTCTCTCCACCCTCATAGTGAGTAACCTCTTTCTTCAAATCTTCAGTTTAAACCCATTGCCCCATGTCCTATCACTAGCCCTTGTAAAAAGTTCCTCCCCAGCTTTCTTGCAGGCCCCCTTCAAATGCTGGAGGGCTGTAATAAGGTGTCCCCAGAACCTTGCCTTCTCCAGAATGAACAATCCCATCTCTCTTAGCCTGTCATTGTAGGAGAGGTGCTCGAGCCCGCTGATCATCTCCGTGGCCCTCCTCTGGACCTGCTCAAACAAGTCTATGTCCTTGTGCTCAAACGCAATGAGGTAAACATGGAAGAGGGCCATCTGTATTTTATTAAACTCATGGCATAATGCTCTTAAATCTGCTTGCTAGTAAAACAGTTTGGTTATGTTGAGGTCCTTTTATTTAAAATGGTAAGTCATCGCCACTAAAAATATTTAACATTATGTGTTTACCCAAATGATACAAGAGCACTTGAAGCCAAAACAACCATTCCTTCAGTCAAACCCTCCCTGGTCTACTCAGCCAACAGTTGAGAGAGGAGTTCATTGTCACAGATACTACCTTGTTTTTCCTCACAATTTGTTTATTCATCCACTGAATTGTACAACCAAGCTGAACTTCATTCCGGGGTTAATTACACGAGGTGATACCCTTTACACCCTACCCTCCTGGTCATTTTGGGTGGCCTGCAGCTTGAACCTATTGATGCCAGCACTGACCTTTCATTCGGCTCTGGCTTTCAGCAACATGGTTGCAATTTCCCTTACGCAATATTCCAAGGTACTACAAGTTTCTGCCTCTGCGCTTCATCAGTTTTGTTGTTCAAACCTCTCCATATTTTTTGCTACACAGGAAACCACCAAACTTTTTATAGGCCTTAGCATCCCATCAGCAAAAACAAAACACTTCACCTCTGCCATGACATTTGATTTCTGTGAGATGGGTGTGAAGAGGGGGGAGGATTTTCCATTTGGGGAAGTTGTTTCTCTCCCTGACACTCACTCAGCTCTGCCTCGGCTCTCCCCGGCCGCCCCCTCAGGACTCCCCATCTGCATCTCACCGCTTCACTGTCTCATCTTCCCTCTCAGGAAGGGATCAGCAGCAAAGCTGGCCTTGCCCTAACGCACAGAGATTTGTCATCAGCCAGCAGGAAGAATTTCATCCTCCCGGTGTTTTCTTACCAGTCCTTCCCTCCCTCTAAAATGTCCTAGGCCCGGCTTTACCTGCTAAACCTTGAGACGGCTCCTCTGACTCCTTAGCAAAGTCCTAATTCAGGCCAAGACCAGGAGTTTCAATCGGAGGGAGGAGAAAGAAAAAACAGGCAATTTCCCAGAGCAGCCCAGAGGACAGAGGGGCCGCCGAGCGGGAAAGGGACGGCCCTGCAGAGATGAGGTGTCTGCGAAGAGGACCCGCTGCCTCCCGCCACAAGGCACCCTCCACCCGCAGGGCGGACTCCCGGGGACCCGCAGCTCCGCTGAAGTGAGGTCAGCCGAGCCGTCCCCGGCCCAGACCCGCTCCTCTGGCCGCCCTCCGCCCCACGCCGGCGGCAGAGCCTGCCCGGCTCCGGGCCACCTACCGCTCCCCGGGGGGGCCGGGTCCGCAGGGTGCGCGGGCGGGTCCCCTCCGCCTGCCAAGAGCCTTCCCTTGGGGATGCTTCGGGCGGGCGGCAGCGGCTCCTCCCCGGCCCTTCGCGGCGCCCCGGCGGCCTTCCTCTTCCGGCCGGGGATGCAGCCGCTCCCGCCGCCTCGCACCGGGCGCCGCCGAGGAGGGAGCCCGCCCGTCTGCGCGCCTCGTGTTAGGGGCGGCGGCTGCCCGGCGGCATCCTCTCAGTGCGGCAGGAGCGGCCCGGTCCGGCGAGATCCCCCCAGCGCGGCAGGAAGGGCCCGGCCCGGCGGCCGAAGGGGACTTGAGCCCTGACTGAGGGAAGCGTTTTCTCAAGAAAGCATCGGTCCTCGTAAATGTAACAGCGTTAACCGGGTATCTTGTACCTCACAGCACGGCCGTTCCTTCGTGCGTCGTGTTAGTGAAAAGACAGTTGTTCCCAGATGTTGCCTTGTTAGTTGCTACATGGCCACGTAACAGCTGCGTGTAGCTGTGGTTTTGATAAATGGAAGTTTCCTGGTATCTGACAAACAGAAAAAGGCAGTTGCAAAAGATGTAATAAAACGGCTCCCTTCATACGGTAACATTTTTAGCAAAGAGAACACAAATAGATTTTACATTGATAGCACCCTCTAGCACTGTTGTCTTGTCCAGACCTGTCTGGTGTCCAAGCTGCCTAATTAAAATGGGAGTATAGGGTTACAAGTGGACTAAGCACATGTATTTTCATCTCTTAACTTCACAAGGACCTGCCAGCAAAGTGCTTAAAGAAAATGAATACAGGTGTTGAAAGGACTCCCAATTCCCTTCAAGGTAATGCAGGCCTGTCAGTAGTGCGGATTTATAAGCATTAGCACTTGGATGAGGGACCTTTCACTCAAAAGTGACATTTCATCATGGATCCTCCAACAGATTAGATTTGGAGGAGTTTATCTAAGCATAACATTAGGGTTAACATGCCCATTAGATCAAATAGCAAACTGCTACTCTCATGTTCACCCAAGCATTTTTATGTAGTCGGTTTGGTGTGAGAAAAGGAGTTTGGTAGATATGGTGCATACTCTGAAAATTGAATGATTACACAAGGATGACTGCTGACTTGAAGGCAAACTTCTGCTTTGAGGTGCTTCAGAGTAAGCATGAATAATCGTTTAATGTCTGGAAAATATATATAGATTATTCTGGCTTCTAATCATTGTATGCAACTGGACAATCACCATCTCCATTAAAGTGCATTTTTAAATAAAATAAAGACCCAGCTCTTCCTGTTGTTAAACCTACCAGCCTAAAGCTTTTGCAAATCACTGAACCCAGTTGTCTTACTGCAGTCAACCATGTCATACAAACCTGCATGTAAACACATTGCACTGTTTCTAGAACTAGATAGGTCATTTTCCACCCCGTCCCAGTGGAAGACCAGTTCAAAACCCTGCAGGTCTGATTGATAATAAAGTTAGTTTTTAGACTACATTTATTTATACTGATTTTTTTTTTCTTACGTGTCTTGTTTTTTTCCTCAAGTAACACCTTTTCCACTCTGCCTTTTACTTCCCTGCTCTATCGCTGAAGAGTGATAGTATTGGCCTAAACATCAGTATTTTAAAGGATTTAACTTCATACACCTCACAGTCTTTTATGATAAAGCTGCCAAATGTTTTATGTCACAGGTTTTATCTTTTCCAAATGCCCAGAAGGCACACTAAGAGGAAAGCAGCCCCACCAGTTCCAGTGGCTGAACAAGCTGCAGTAATGGAGACACCAGCCTCTGCCCAGCAGAAGTTGGTTTCTGCTTCACAATAAACTCTACCCACTGAGCTCAGGAGCAGCCTCAGAAGCTCCATACAGCAGAAGTTGATAGTAAAAAGTGATTGCTTACACAGAACATTGTTACACCACAGTAGGTCGTAACTTCTGCAAGGCACAGCTGAGAATGCCAAACTATGTACCAGCTTTCAACTGACAACCAAAAGACCAAACTAACAAGAAAGCTTTTCATGTTGTCATAAAAAAAGGTGATTTATACAATTTCTAGCTGAATAGTTTTATTCTCACCCTATTCTTTACAGCATTCAGGTAGCTATTCTCTGGGACAGACAATGTTAACAGATAAATTACCTGAACTAAACATAAAATGGTGATTTTCCTTTTTACTTGTCTGATGATTTAATTGTAGTTACAGAATAGGTTTTTTTTTTGGCTAATTAACAACAGATTTATAATTGATAAGAGATGTTACTACAACTCCTGGTATAAGAGCAACACAGAGACAAGAGAGTATCACAGAATCACAGAGTACCAGGTTGGAGGGGACCTTTGAGGATCACCTGGTCCAACCTTTCTTGGGAAAACCAGTCTAGATAGAAGGCCCAGCACCCTGGCCACATTGATAATTGGTGAATGTGATTGTGTTCAAGAAACTCTATGAGAAAGGGTTTGCTGAGTCTCGAGTTTGTCCAAGCCCTTTGTAGTCTAAATGACCAGACCTTCTTACCACCTTCTACAACATCAGAGCTCCACCACTGCCTAGCCAGGCAATGGCAAAATGATCGAACCCTATTGTTTATTAAGCTGAGGCAAGACTAGGTAGTCCTGCTTTCCTAGTCAAGTAAAACACTACATGTTAAGCAAGACCAGTAGACCCAGGTTTATAATACTAAATCTGATTTTAGATACTGACAATTTGTAGAAGTGCCATGCAGAAATTTTCATTCAGCATGATTTTAAGCACAGCTACTTTCAGTCTGCCATTCCAAAATAGTCTCTATGTTTATCGACTGAGGCTTCCTTGTCCTTTATTCTTGTTCATCAGCATCCCAAGATACCACTCTTCATTTCCACGTCTCAAAAAGTGTCCTTTCCCACAAACACTATCACCCCATCTAACTCGTGTCTCTCCTCTGTTTCTTTCTTACCTCCCTTACTGAGGAATAACAAGCAGCTGCAAGTGGTATGAAAGCTGTCAGCTTCTCTGTGATTCTAATACCCTGCTGGATAAATCCTCTAAAGCTACTTGCTGTTGGAAAAATAAAGTCAGATAAATAAACAATAATACTTTTTTTATGGTTTATTTGTGTAAAGGATAAACATACTAGGACTAAAATCCCAAACTGAAAGTGCTGATTTATAGCATGAAGTAGGAAGTTAGCTCCTTCCTCATTACTTTAGTCTTAAGTTCTTGGCCTGAGCTATATAAAAGCTTTGGGTTTAAAGATAGTAATTTTTTTTTTTAAGAAAAAAAACCAAACTGTAGCAAAGGGAAATAAAAACCAAGATATACTAATCTTCTGAGATCCCTCTGAAGTTTCCTAAGATGGCTCTACAGATTTTGGAAGGTTAACTGAAAATATATTTGTTTTCAGAAGCATGAATGCATTGCAAACACAGAAATCTTACTAATTTTTATGTGACATGAGTATCCTCCCCCCCGCCAGCCTATTTTAATCACGTAATACCACTGGGTCTGCAAGTAAAGAGGCTGATTATCACATATTACTTGCACTGCTATAGTTGCACTGTGATTCAATAAAAGCCCTTTTCTTCAAATAAAGTGCTTTTCTCTTTTAAGAAATATACATAAATGAACTTTGAAGAAGACTTACCTTACAAAGATAGTGTTGTCTTCAGAGTTTAACTGTAAAGCCTACGTGTTTCAACTCATGCCCTCCTAGTTTGAGTCCTGCTTCCATTACAAGTCTAATTTGAAAAAAAATCCAAACCCACAAAAAAAGCAGAACTATCAAAACATTCTAAGCCAGTCTGAAACAACCAGGCCTAACCAGGTAAATCAGATTTACTGACAGCATTTAAGTCTTTCTTCATGAGTGGTTGGCAAGTGTAATCATGTCTGAGTTACATATTGGGCAAAATACAAGAGATCAGATGTAGGAACAAGGTTTGAAACTGGAAGAGGGTTTGGTGTTTTGTTTGTTAGTTTTTGTGAAGAACTATGGCTAATAGTTCATTCTTTATAAGATCTTCTCCATAGTTTGTTATTTAGACTGAAATTTTTATGTTATTGTAAAACAGGATTTCATTTTCATAAGAGTTCTCCAAGAAAACATTACAATTTTCTTTACTGCATAACAACTGTCACTGAACCTATCAAATAGGTAGAGTACAGTGAACACCTGAATAAGTGAACCTAAATCAGACTAGCACATTCGTCTCAATACAATGTTTCTTCACAAATACAGTATTAAACAAAAAGTGTTAGAACTATGTATTTTCTCTATTTGAAGCACAGATGTTTTCAAAAGTCATGCTGGGTCATTTTTAGTAACTGGACGTAGATGATAAACTAAGTGCAAGAGAGTTAAGGATATCACTGTCCACTTGCATCAGACAGTTCTGAGCACACTGAGGAATTCTAGTGACCCCACCCTAGATTATTAAGAATTTCAGAGCTGTGCTCAATTCAAAATTTACTGAAGAGATGAACAGACATACAGCTTTAACAAAGGACTTGTACGTGAAAGCCAATTCCATTACTACACTAAATACATGAATTAGATTGCCCCAATGCTACAGACTAATTCAAATGTTACTGCTTCAATTGCTAAACGTATTACCTCTATGAGAGCTGTCTGCAATTATTAATAATGAAATAAAATAACAAGAAGTTTCTGCTCTACATTTTTTTTTCCTGTGTGTAGTTCAGGTTAGACTAAAACATGGTCACACACCGAACAATTCTGATTATTAATCCAAATATGCTCTATTAATAAAATAAACAGAAGTATACGACATACAAAAGTGTTATTTTTATTTTCCTTATGAAAACCTGTGGATTTTTCCAGTAATGAGGTTCAGTTTTTCAGACAGATCTGCTGATGTTGTCTCATCAAAAGTAATGCAGCCAAAGAATGAATTAAAAATTGTTCAAAACCCAGAGGACTGGGGTATTTTATATGGCAGTAAAAAAAAAAAAGTTTCCTGCTGTAGATAGTCCAAATTAATTCTTCCCTTTTTTCCTTTTCATTGCCTTCCATTCACCTTCCTGTGTAGCAAGGCTACCAAGCAGCTCTTTCACTTTTCTTTTTCTGGCAGTATCTCTGTAAAACAAGCAATCAGCATATAAATTATTTCAGAAAGATTCTATTTGGGGAAAAAAAAAAAAAAGTATATTTCAACAGTAATTATTAATTTACTAAAAAATTTCATGTCTTAAATTTAACCAACGCACACTTTAAATAAAAATGTTCTGCATATTCTTAAACTAGAGAAATGAAGCTGCAAAGCTGGAAACACTTTAAACTATCTCTATTGAAAATGTTTGGTTTTCCCCACGCTGTCCAATCTTATTTAGGTTTAGTATGGTTGATCATTATTGTCAGCCTCGGCATGCAGCAAAGAAATGAACAGACAGAAGAACAACCTCCAAACTGGTGCTGAAAGAAAGGCTATACTACCTTTCCATGATTTCTGAAAGTTGCAATCTAGCCAGAAACTGGTTATCTTTCCGAATCTCACGAATGGCTCCTTTAAGTTCACGTCTATGCTTACGAATCAGCAGCTTGCTTTCTTGCTCCTTCTTGCTACCTCCTTGCGTTCTTCCAAACTCTAAGCTGAAATGAGAATGCATGTGTGAGCACACAGCACCTTAACAAAAACAACTTTTTCATGTTTTTAAACAGTGAGTTTCAGTATGAATACTAACTCAGTATTTTAATTTCTGCATATTATATGATGAACTTGGGGGTAAGGAACTGCTTAATCAACACACCATAAAAACATTCATCAGACCTTCTGAGTGTCATCATGGTGTGAATGACAAGCAGACATTTACACTTCAATCCCCTATATCTAGGGTGCGTTTTGAACGGACTGCAAAAGCTAGAGTAGGAGAATGAAAGATGTCTGGAGAAAGATGAAATCTCCCAATATATCTGAAGTTTTTGTAGACCTCTGCAGATTAATTCTACATAAAAAGTCTGATCAGTTACTTGGGGATAAATGAGTACAGCAGAAGAAGGGTGTCCTCTTCAATTATTAGAATGAACAAGGCAGACAATTTATGTCCCTGTAGATGACCAATACAGCTAAATAAGTCAGCAGACAATATAAAGCAGATTTCCTGAATCAGAATCATCTTCTTTTACCTACAAAACAAAACTAGTATAATTAAAATTTAACTCCCAATAGAGAATACAAAAATGCACAGTGGCCATTGGAAGCTCTGTAAAAAAGCTGAAAAACCCCTCTGTTTTTTTTCTGTTACTACTGTTGGAAGGTAGAAAGCTGCTTGGTTGGGGGAATGAAAGGAATGGGACAAGTAAGTACACTTAAAGGAATGCTTCATCTGACTGATTATTTGTTACGAGCTGTGAAGCAGAGTACAGGAATAGTGCCTTAACTTTTGCACTGGTGCAGCATCCCTTAGTACTTTCCTCATCCATCCTTAGAGTCATGTAGTTCATATACATATGAACTACTTCCTCTTGCTCTCCAGACTTGAGTGCTTCACAGAGCATTCAGTAAAGCACCTGACTAGATAATAACAATCACCTCTTTTCATCTTGAAATTTATTAATTTACAATTGATTCCACAGGCAAGAGTAGATTTCCAGTGCTGTTTTTTTCCACAAGGTAATCTTTGCTCTATTTCTTAGAATTTTTCTTTTCCTCCCTACTACCCAAGTAGCTGTTCCTCTGGGATTTCTGCTCAAAATCTAGCAGAAAACCAGTTATCTGTTTAACGTCCTGTTTTCCAAATCCTTCTAGAGCTTGCTGAAAATCTTAATGTTTAAAGACACTTTTCCTTTGTATCAAGCAACACTTTACTTACACTTTCACAATTTTAGGTGTATACTGTTTCAGTGGCACCGGCTTCTTTTTCTCACATATCAGTGGGGTATAGTGTCTTACTTTGTTCTCTAGCTCTTTCAGAGCACTGCAATACCATTCCTGAAAAATGCAAATCAAATTACAATTTTGAAAGCATACCAAGGACACCATAATTCACAAACTACTGTAAATTGAATCAACAGTAATGTTCTCCCCATATGCTCTTTTTCTGGGTAAAATCTCTGCTCTTCATTAGGACATTGCTGACACTGAAATGATGTAAGCCTTCCAGGCTGGATAATTTTTAAATACTTTTGGTAGTCTATTAAGATGGTATCCCAGACAAAAAAAAAGGTCTGTAAGTAGTTTCATCTATCAGACGAAGAAGCAAGACTAAAGCCGGTTTAACTGAGACTCTGCCTTTCAGCATCATTTTAAGCATGACTATTCATTTTGAAGGAGAGGAAAAAAAAAAAAACAAAAAAAAAAAAGAGGGGGGGGGGCAACCTCAAGAAAACAGGGCAGACATGAAGCATTCCTAGCAAGAAGGACTAGCTTGTTAGTTTGGCCAAATCAGAATCACCCAGGCCCAAAATAAAGAAAATGCTCCCCGTGGTTTTTAAAAACTAAAAAGGAGTGACAAAAGTTGTGTACAGGAACATTCCTGCAGGAATTCCCTTATGTCCAAAGACAGAGATCCCTGTGCAAAGTCTAGACCTTTGTCTTCAGTTTTCAGTATGTTACTGCTCCAATTTACATTGGCTGGCTCATGAAAAGAGGATGGTGATCAAAACGTTGAAGTCTCACAATTCTTTTAATAAACTTAAATTTGATTTTATGTGTGTGTGCCTATCTCTTTTTTTGTGTTCCATTTACTCATTCCTTATAAATTGAAAATTATCTGGGAGACCTTAAGTAAGTAGGGAGAAAAGTTTTATTTTCAACTTCTACTTTTGAAAACCTCTGGATTTATGTTCTGAAATATATTTTTTTCCTTTGCTTTCTTTGGCCAAATTATGTCTCCATGTGAGACATGGTCCAATTCTAATTAGAATATTTTATTCAGTAAGCTCTATTTTATCGAGGAAGTTGGATATCATATATTATTTGCACAACACAGAAATTACAGAAGTGATAATTAATAAGTGAAAATCTGTATAAAGTGTGAGACAAATACTAAAGAGGAATATAGGAAGAAAAATACATAAATAGATCAATCTTGATACAACCTGTTCTTTAACAACATATAACATACTTTTGTAAGAGAACAACTCTTTACATCCAGGTTTGGCATGATACTTGGACAGAGGAGAATATTTGAGTCACTATTTTACATATAAAGGAACGATCCTTTCTCATTATTGAGATCCTAATAAATTTTGATAATCAAATCTCAAAAGTGGCTTTTCTAAACTTTCTGAAATTGTATTTATTAGTTTCTTTCCTTTTCCCTTGCCTTTTGCCTTGCCTTGTCTTTCTTCAGAAAAATCTCATCTGGGGTTCCTGAATAACATCAAACATACTAAAGTATTTACCTTAATTCTCTGACTGCATTCTTATGGAAGATCTTTGCTAAGGCTTCTGTTGTATTCTTTAAACATCTTTTTTATACTTGAACTGTGGTCTAAACTACAGATAGTGAGAGTAACTCCTTGTATATGGAGAGTAAAACTGATAATAAGAATATATTAAATATAAACTCTGAGAAAATACATGGACTATGTAGATTTTAGATATCACTTTTTCCACCCCAAATTTTATGATCTCTGTATGTGAAATAATACATGTTCACAGTTTTACAGATATAAAACCTATAAGCACAGCATGGATTTCTATAAGGTCCAGAGGAGTCAAGGATGAAAAGGAGCTATTTATCCATCCTGCATGTATTTAAACATCAGTGCATATTAGTTCCTACAACACATTACCTTGTGATTTGTCCAGTTTGTTAATCTAATCAATTATAGTTGTGTCGTTACATGTCTTGCAAGACTATTCCTCATCTGAAATACCATAAAAATATTTTGTAATTTTACTATTTAATTTGAAGTACTAAACCTTCAACACATTATTAACTTTACTAAGCTTCAGCATCACTTTTAAGGTACCCGAGAAAGAAGGTCTGTGGTGCTACTGCAAAAGCCAAAACATGATTCCCTCTTTCTCTTCCCTGATTTGCCCTCAACTTTGGATGTACCAGTAGGATGAAAGAAGAATGAAGCATCTCTCTGATGCTGTTAACTTTCCCCAAGTCAACATAGTTTTTAAGCACAGCATTTACTTAGATCAAAACTCTGTATAAAAAGAAATGTTTTCAACTTGGTGTCATGTTGCTGTTAATCTTGTAGTGAAGGCACTCTTTTGGATCCGTAGAGATAAAATTCATTACTGTTATGGAAAAGAGACCTTAGTAGATATCCCTATAGAAAGGATGTTGCAAATGCAATTGTATCATAAGAACAATTTAGATCACAGCAAAGTTGCTGGAAAGTAATTTCCAAACATTTCCAAGACTACTTCTAGAGATGTCTAAAAATCTGAAAAAAAGTCTAAATAATTTGAGAATTTATTTGTAATAGTATTAATACATTCACTGTCTTTCATACCTTGAATATAATTTCTCAGTTTCCAGACCCCAGGAGCTGTTCTTTTATTAACATCATAGAAGTTCTGTTTATAACTTCTTGTCAGAATATTTGACAATAAATTAAAATTCATAGAGTACCTACTTTTCACTAATGGAGAAAACTCTTTTATTATATCCTCATTGTTTTGACATAACAAATAATTCATCTGCCTTTACATGAGAATGATAAATGTTCTGTAAACAGTAATTACAGAACATTAGGCTCTGTATGTTCATGCTATTCACAAAACATAGTAATAGACTAACATGTGCAGTTTGGGTTTTGATCAGCTATATTTGTCTTCTGGACTAGTTATCTCCAGTTGCTCATGAATGAGTCAGTATGGCCATTCACACAACAAAAAATATTATTTTCTTCATCTATCACTTGCTTATGATTTATGGAAACACCCACAATAAATTGTCCTGTTTTAAGCTGTTCCTTTTGTAGATCTAAGTTTACAAACTATAATTTCCAAATGTAGCTTCTTTAGGCAAAATGTTTGTGTCACTGTAATAGAGATTTAAACAGCTTTGGTTATCTTCAAAGCAGTGCATGAGTAGCTTGGAGTATAGTTATTTGTGAAATAGGAACATAATCTCACAGTCTCAAAAACAGGACAGCACTTTCATGACTGACACTGAATAAGAATGTTGTGGTTTAACCTGGCCACCAACTAAGCCCCATCCAGCTATTCATTCACTCCATCTGGTGGAATGGGAGAGAGTATTGGAAGAGTAAACATGAGAAAACTCTTGGGCTGAGATACAGTTTAATAGGTACAGCAAAAGCCATGCACACAAGCAGAACAAAATAAGGAATTTATTCACCACTTCCCATCGTTAGGCTGACTTTCAGCCATCTCTAGGAAAGCAGAGCTCCATCATGCATTGTGGTTACTTAGGAAGACAACTGCCGTAACTCCAAATGTCCCCTGATTCATTCTTCTTCCCCCAGCTTTATATGCTGATCATGACATCATATGGTTTGGAATATCCCTTTTGTCAGCTGGGGTCAGCTGTCCCAGCTGTTGTTCCCTTTCCCAAATTTTTGCACCGTACAGACTAATTACAGGTGGGGTGGTATGAGCAGTAGGAAAAGCCTTGAGGTTGTGTAAGTACTTCTCAGTAATAATGAACACATTTCTTCATTATCAGTACTGTTTTCAGCACAAATACAAAATATAGCCTGATACTAGACATTAGGAAGAAAACTAACTGTCCTAGATGAAACCGGGACAGGTGAATTTCTCTTCATCTTTTTTTTTTTTTTTTTAAATTCTCATTAACTGAAAGGAAAATTATCACTTTTTGTAGTGAAGCATCTGATTCATTATGATCTTTGGGGAGAGGCACTCTAAATAAGCAGATTATTTAAAAAACTGTCCTAAAATTAGTGTCTTTGGACACTAGGGTTTGTCTTGATGCTGGAACTATCATTCATTAATTGGAACTAAACTTGTGAATTTTTACCTCACTGAATCAAGGCCTGAATATATCATATTTGCCATGAAACATTTACAGGCAATTCAGATATGTGTCTGATTTGGGAGTATCCAAGTACTTTCCTTAATAGGGAGTATCAACATAAATCACATTCTTTTTTATGGTGAGACATATTTACTTTGAAAGTACTGTGAAAAATGCATGGCTTTGTTTCACTCAAAAATTTTGTAAGTTGTAGAAGAGAAGGCTCAGAGAGCTATTTTATGCCAGCCTGACTCTTTGTATAACAGCACTAGACAAGAAGAAATCACTTTGTATGGAATAGGAAACCAGAAAGATTGAAAGACTAGGCAGAGCTCCACGCATTTCAATGGAACAAGAAGTATTCTCATTGCTAGGGAGTTAGCACTATCACATTTATCCTTTTCCCAAATTCAGACCACATTTTACATGTATAGTTTATAGTCATAAGGGAGACTCACATGAATTAGGCTGAAAAATCTGCTCCAGATACTTTTGTCTTCATTCTTTCATGTCTGAAATCAAATGAAAACTCTCATCAGCATATCATGTTCTGTCCTTTTGTCCAGATCCATTCTTTCTTTCCCCATATGGATAATGTCTGGCCAGAAAGGAAATGACTGCATTTTCAACTACAGGAATGAAATCCGGCCTAATGGAAACTTGGTTGAGTTACTTCCTGAAATCTAATGACTACAGAGAGCTTTCTGGGAGAAGACTAAGATCAGCAGAAATGCTGGCCAGTGAAAGACATAACATCCTAAAATACTCATAACACAGATTTTCAAAAAGCTTGCTTCTGTTGCTGTGCTATTTGGGAACTGAAGATTACCAGTGTTTGAAAAATCAAACATGTTTTACCTTCATTCAGTCTCCATTTATTGATGAAGAGTCTGAGTAGTCCCACTGAGCCCGTGTAAGCTTGTTAGGGGGTATGCAGAGCATCAGTTGAAAAGCAGAGAAAACAATAGCATTTGAGGCATCACAATGTCCCTTTTCAGATGCCACTGAAAATAGCCACCTTATGATGACACCAATACAGACAGTCTCATACTCTTGTTCAGTTCAAGGTTTCTGTATGGAATGCAGAAGATTCTTGTTTTATTTTTCCCTTTTTTTTTGGTGCTGATTCCTGAAGGAAAAGCATTTATAAATAGGCTGGTTCATGACTTCGTTGGAGAAAGGAAATATACAGAAGAGAAAAAGTAAGTGTACATCAGGTGGTCATATGAAAGCTAAATAATAGCAAAGTTCAAAAGCTCAGTCAGCATGGAGGCCAGTAAAGCAGTCCAAAGAATTTCGAATACTTCAGTATACCTCTAATTTTAGTTTGTATAAAAATTTAGCCATACATCTTGGGATTTACATTTGCAATTTATAAATGCTTGATTTACATTTTCTTTCATTTTCCTTGGATTTCAGAGGAAGCTAAGCTTGGTGTGACCTCTTCCTTTTGAAAAAAATCAAGATCACCTTACTGTGTCTTGATTAGTTAGTTGGAATGGCATTTGTTTTAACCAATTACTATACAATGTCACAATCTGTTTCTAAGAGAAAATTTGGTATGCATTTAGAAAACTTAATTATATTCCCTTTTTTGGCATCTTTCTGTTTTCCAATTGCTCTTTCACGCACCTAAATATACAAACTTAGAAGTAAGTATCCAGATAGTGTTACTGCATTGTTGTTACTGCAATCTCTTTCACGCTGCCTGCAGGGATTAGCTGAAGTGACACAATTTCTAATAAAATTTTATACCAGTAAACCGGCTTGAAGAGCAGATGTAAAAATCCAGCTGGTTGTCATGCATTTAGGCATTCATTCATAAGAAAGCACACTACTGTGCATATGTGGGATGGGATGTTTTGCTATGCCAAAAGCAAATCTTCATGCTGCTGAATTTATGCATTTCCCACTGCTACTCAAAATGCTTGTCTGAATGCTTAGGCAGGGGAGAGCTCTCTCTGCACAAAATGCTCATCTTCTGTTCAAGTCAAGAGGTCTGACTTGTACTCTATTCACTATTCATTGGCAATTTGCAGCCAATGTTTGCTTTATCGTCACGAATTAATGAGGTAAAGATTGTGGCACTAATTTTTACTTCAATGTGATGTTACAAAGCAGGCAATAAATGGCAAGAAGAGAGGAGAAGCGAAGAAGAAAACAAACCAGGAACTCCACAATGATAAATGTAATATCCCCTTCTCCCTCAAGAAATGAAATTATTCTGACAGGGTCAGAGATTCTGCTTGGCAAACCATCTTAAATTAATTACCTGCTTGACATTTTAAAGGAAGGTTTCAGATTGTAAATTTAACCCAGACAAAGCATCCTTTTTAATCTTGTCAGTATGCAAACTACTTTGCACTGCAGTCTGTGAATTATTTATCAGAGAAACGACCCCAAAGGGTAAAAGGAAAATCGGGAGTATTTGATCTCAGGTTCTGCAGCCTGATGTACTTCTCTACCTTAGATCTGTACCTGTTGCAGTTGCTTAATTTCTCTTTCTTTGATGTTACTGGTATTTAGCTCCCATGCTGTTCTCCTCTAACGCCTAAATATTTTTTTCCCCATTTAAAGGCATTCACATTGCTTCTAAAACTGTGCCCCAGCAAATAACTGTATCTACTTTCCAGGGTAAAACAAAAGCTAAATAAAGGGGGGGAAAAAAAAAACAAAACAAACTTGTCTTTCTTTTCTGTGTGTTTTCATTAGAGTAAGCACGCAGTATTTATGCCTGTTGTTCTTTTTCATGCACTCAGGTGAAAACACAATCTGTAGTAGTCATCTACATAGCCTGAATTTTTACTCATAAACTGCATTAAAACATTAATCCTGTAACAAATAGTGTAACATTAATGAAGGGTGGTCACCTGGTATAAAAACACCATGAAAGATGGGAGTCCAGAATCCAGTTCTGACACAGGGTTTTTTTTGTTTGTTTGTTTTCTTTGGTTGGTTGGTTTTATTGGTTTTGTTGGGATTTTTGGTTTTGTTTTTAATGTAAAACCATTTCATTTTAGTCTCGTTTTTAAATAAAACCTGTAAAACTTCTAATTTTCTCTTTTTAGGCTTCAAGATTATTTATTCAACGATATTTCATATAAAGTTTAGTGTTACTGTGAACAGAGAAGACCTCTAAGTGCAATTATAATTTAGGGACCAACACAAATCAGAACATAACCTAATACCTGCTCTTGGTTGACATTGAACCTGTTTGCTTAGTTACTCTGGATTTCTACACAGACCATAATTCTCTGAAGACATCAACCAAGTAAGCATCTGATATTGAGAAGAAAGATTTGAAAAATAATCAATAAAAAAACCCATTAGCCAATTGTAACAACTTAAGCATTTAATGCTACTATACACATTTTTCACTTTGAGAACATTTGCTCCCCGGATGTGCATTGTTAACTTTTGATGTTTCATGTTTCAAAGATGTTCCAATATTTTCTGTTTTATCTAAATGTAAGATGAACTTTAGCTGAGCTGAGTGGAAAGTTCGGTAGAAAGTCTATCAATCTGCAGAGAGAAATTATAATTCCCTTCTGCTTCTGTCATATGGTATGAAAAATTATTTATTTGACCTATGGAAGATTTTTCATCTTGATGTGAGCTGAAATGAAGCTGATAAAAATATTATATTATTCTTTGGTTTAGTACACTGCCCAGTGTTTTTGCTTTATCATTTTTCATTCTTTAGTGGGGGAATTTTTTCCACCAGACTTTCTTCTTCCTTTGTGTCAATGGTTAAATGTTCCAGGATCAAGACATGAGAGACTTCATAATAGGAATCTGTCTAAGCCATCTGTGGTTGAGCTTTTATTTTACTATGGATTTCTAATGAAATAAGTCAGTTCTGACAGACAATTCTCATTTCAAGAAATATTTGTCAGATTTCTACTTAGGTTTCGAAGTACTCTTCTTCGTTTCCTAATTAAAAAAAATGCTTAAACTCTTTGTGAATTGATGAAAGATTAACAATGCTTGGCATAAAATCAGGGATACCACACTAGTTAATTGCAAGCCTCCCCACTTTAAGGTTATATCAATTTTTTGTTTGTTTTAACCATAAAACTCCCAAGAAATATTTAAAGGATTGTGTACATCCTCCACAATCTGTTTACCTATCTGTAAGTTCGCCTTTGCAGATTCTTGTATCCATACAAAATATCCAACTAAGAAACTGAAGACTTTTGCTTACAGAACATCCCAGGTCCCTCTTTAATGAAGTGTAAGTATGAGCTCTAGTGTCTGTGGATACATTCTAATTAGGGATTTTGGCTATGATAATTTCCCCTGTGATTTCTGT
Source organism: Megaceryle maxima (assembly GCA_024605025.1). Taxonomy (NCBI): domain Eukaryota; kingdom Metazoa; phylum Chordata; class Aves; order Coraciiformes; family Cerylidae; genus Megaceryle; species Megaceryle maxima. The sequence continues at coordinate 37,955 of JANHGN010022459.1, read as the reverse complement.
TCAGCTGACTTCTCCTCCTGGCCCTCACTCAAACTCCATCAGTGCTGAGGTTGTGATCGGAAACCATCCTAATGACAACTGCATTTCAGTCTTCATTTACTTGAAGTTATTTTTACATTTCCCAACTGATTTGTGAAGGTGGTTGAGACTCATATTACTGCAAAGAATTACCTTTATCTAGATTTGAATATTATTTTATGCTAATTACTGAAGCTTTTAAGATAAGTAAAATAGACACTCTGTGATTCTTATATATTTATCAAGAGCAATCAAACTTTGATGTTCGTTGTCTATGCCTGCTCTTTGATCCACTTATGATGGAATTACCTATGGGACTTTTTCAAGCTGTTAAAATACATATTTTCTGAAGTCATCATGAATAGACTGTACATTCTTCATGTCCTAGGTAGCTGAAGCTGAACACTAGTAGTGAAGTAATACAACTGCTTCATCGAGATATGCACTGGTGGTCTTGGCTGTGTGCCCAAAGTCCAATGAATGAAATTTACCCCTCTGCAGCAGCAGCTAAACCTTATTTGTACTCTGCTTGCTGGTACATTGGTCTTTCATTGCTGCTCTGCACAAAAGTGTGTTTTATCCATGTTCAGACCTTTAACATTTCAAATCTATTTCATTGACTGTGTATCTTCTTTCATTTCCCTGAGTGCATTATTATGAGATTCTACTATTCTGATTTGTACTGAAATACCATTTGTATGATTGTGGTTTGGTTTTACTTAACCTTGCAATTTCATTGATTATATTTGTATTCTGTTTCTTTGTGATGACTTTTCCTTACCCTTCACAAGACCTGATACACATATTGAGATTTATGTAGTGCAAAGCAATGGCTTGAGATTTCAGTGGAGCAGCAAGAGATGATCTAGCAAAACTTCCCTCCCTTTGCTGGAGTGAGGTGGTACTTTATGTAGCACAGAAAAAGGAGATGGGACATGATTACCATTCTACATGTTGTGAATATTCCTGGCTTTCCTGATGAGAAATTATGGCAAAGTGTCCATACTTGGCTTGCTTAAAATTTTAGTCGGAGAGTGAAAATTTTCCTGAAATGTGGCACAGATTAAATAAATGGTGCACAGAGGCAAGCTCTCCTTTTTCCTAGTACGCTAGTATGTAAGCCAGAGGGATCACATGGAGTTTTAAAATACATTAGGGCTTATTAACCAGTTATTTTAATGTTTAAAGCCTATGGTTTGGGGTTTTTTGTCAGCTTTCATTTGCTGTGCCCTTTTCCTCACATAACTATTTAATTTGCTTTGCCTGTGTGCTAACAATTTGTGGTGAGAATGTCTTTCAAAACACAGCATCCCTCACCATCCAGTGTACTACCTTTCACCTTGGATAAGCCTTTTATTTATTTTTAAATGAATTTCACCTAATTTCTAACACATTACACCTCATTATAGAGTAATTTCCCTTGGTATGAAAAGACCTCAATAATTGTTCCATTCAAAAATGATTATCTCTCAGGAAGGGTGTTATAAGGGAAATGTAATGGATAAAGATTTTTTTTTTCCTATATTCTGCTTGAGCATTTTTCTCAAGTGATTAGTTTTGCTGCATCTGTGTTTACTTAAGAACCTGAAGCTAAAATAATTAGTAACAGGTGGCTGAGGTCTTGCTGATAATCTGCCTGCCTTTTAGATGTACTTCTATAAAAGGTTTTCAGTTCCCACACTCTGGGTTTTTTCCATACTTAACAAGCTGTAATGAGAAGTGATCTCATGCAGTATGTTACTTGGACTTACTTGATTCTGGGAGAGGTTTTATTTTAATACTTTTAGCTGATTATATGACATATTTTACACTTAATAATGACAAATCATGCTTCATCCCTTCCTGTTGTATAGGGGTTTTCACAGTAATTGTTTTCTATGGCTTGGTTTTCTAAGGATATGCTTGCACTGATAGTTTATTCTATGTTTTCACATGTGTTCTTTCCTGATTTTGCTTTCAGGAATTTTCAGTGGATTTTTCGTAATACTTTCCTTAACCAGCTATTTGTTGAATTTTTCAGATCCTTTTCTGCTGAGTCTGGTAATGTTTAAGAGGCAGGTGGTAAATGTTTTATACTGCCACTATTAGGTCTGAAAAGTATGACTGAGTTTCTTTAAATTTATGTATATGGTATGTTTACATAAAATGTGGCATCTACGTATCTGAGCTTCCTACCTATCCAGCCATGAATGCAGTAAGAAAAAGAAGTCATTCAGCTGCACATGATGGGCTGGATATGGTTTACTGACATTTATGGATGCAGGTAGGAGATTGCTACAGCTATTTGAACACTCAGACAGGGTGGTCCTATTTCAAGACCAAGATGGAAAGCCAAGATTATGAAACCATCCATGCAGCTACTCAACAGCCAAGTGGCTTTGACATATGTTAGGGATATATGCAGCCCACTGTGCCTAGCTCATTCCAGGGGTTTGAAATGTAGCTTTCCACATCCCAAGATGTTAAAAAACTTTTATTGTATCTTTTATTGGAACCATTACATTTTCTGTTAATACACGCTTAAAAAGCTACAATGAAACTGATGTGATGTTCTAGTGACTGAGTTACTCTCCTGGGATGTTTGGGGACACTGACACTCAATCAGATAGTTACTGGAATTGTTATTTTCTGCCTTAAATATCTCAGAGTCTCTAAAAAACTTCAAAGGTTTGGCATTAGCCTTATGAAGAATGTGAAAACAAAATGAGAAATCCATACTGTTCATTTGTGAAGCATCAGATAACTCACATTTGCTAAGACAACTTCACATTGGAATCAGTCACCAGGATCTGTGCTACAGAGCACAGGCAGCTTTGTAACTCCTATTTATTTAGCGTAGACTGCACCCATCTGTACATGGAAATAATTTCTACCCACAGTTAGCTAAGAAGTCTTCACAAAAATCTAGTTTTACAGAATGGTAATTACCGAAAAACCCCCCAATTATCTGTTATCTTGCAACATTAGGAAATACTTGTGGAGGCAGAGAAGTAAGCATCTAGGGGTTTGCTTTATGTTCTAACTCCCACACAGTGATAATAGCTTTTTCAACCACCATCCAGTCCTCTTCAAAGTTTATAACATATAAAAAAATAATATTTTTAACAACAATCAGCTTTGAACATAAATTAATATGAAATCTTAAAGGATGAGCTCATTGTGGAAAAGTTAGTAATGACATGCAAATAACATCTTCCTGGTTATAGGAGGAGCTAAAATAAAGCAGTCTGGAGAACTACACAGGAACAATTACATCTAGTAAAATGGAACAGATCTAGAAAGAGATAATAATGCCATGCTTATATTTCTTGATGTAAAATATTATTGAGAAAGATTATGGTGAATTGTCTTTCACAGTTCAGAGAAAAGATACTTATACAAATGCCTATTTAAATTAAGAATTAAATTATCATCCCACAGTTCATTGTGAAGTAGTTAAAATATTAGTAGATCACACATTTCATATGAATGATTCAGAATAGGAAGAACAAAACTACAATGCAAAGGAATGTTAAGATAGTTGTTATGTAAAGTTTTTCATGGAAACACTAAAAATATTTTACTGCAAAAGGACACAATGATGAAAATAATACCAAAGATTAAAAAAAAAAAGCCACCAAACACAGAGATCACTAATGTTTTTATGAAGAGATTTCTTATATGCCATAACACTTCATTAATGTGAATTTTGGTTTAGTTGGTTTAGGGTTTTTTTGGCTACAGGGATCACATGGCACTAAAAATTATATTTCTGTTTAAAATACAAAAGAATAATACACAACGTTCCTAAAATAAAAAATAAATAGGGCTTGACAAATATAATATATAAAATTTGTTAACATATATTTTATAAAAATATAGGTATAAACTATATAATATAAACCACAAAATATATGGGTCCTAATTAAAAAAAAAAAGGTAAAATAAAGAAAAATATAAATGGGTAAAATTGAACAGACCTAGAGTAGAAATCAAAGCACTGGTAAATATACATTAAATCAGAAATATCTTTTGAGCTGATGTATTCTTATTGCCTCTTCTTGGTCATACTCAAACTCTTCCTGTTATACATCTGGTTAAGAATGATTAAATGACAATGTCCTCATTGTGCAAAATTTTCAGGGCAGAGTGGGAAAGGGGAGGCAAGAATCATAACAGAACCTGACATATCTGTCCACCTGTTCTGATGTGGGGTCCTCCCATGAGCTGCAATGTAGATATCTTCTGCATTGTGGTAATCCACAGGCTGCAGAGGGACAAATCTCACAGCTTTATGCAACATTTTTACCTTTTTGTAAATATGCCATCCCATAGACACCACCAGTATCACTGATGGTGTCAGCTTTGAGCAGCAACAGAGAGTCCATTGGAACGGGTTCTGTCTGACATGGGCCATCCCTAATCTCTTCTGACAGAGGCAACTCCTGCAACCTCTCTCTTGACAATACCTGGACATGGACACCCATTACAAACTGATAGGCTGATCTTATATTCCAGTAAAGAATCAAGAAGTTCTTATTCCCTGAACATTGACAGTTCTCCTCTATTTTCTCAATAGGTTGAAATATAGCACAGTATGTGTTGATCTTGTGTGTTTAAAGATACCATTTTTCATTAATGGCACTGAAATGACAGAAGTCTCTGTCATTCCAAAGTTAGATTCAAACTGAAGCTAGACTTCTCTCTTAAGTTATATTTTCCATTCCAAGAGGAAAAAAAAAAAAAGCTACTTCTTTGACTCATTCCTTTTCTTTCAGTCTGAAGATTGTTAACTGAAATATGGAAGTGAATGTGAGTAGAAGTGTGTGGCCTGAATGCTCATAAACTAGAATGTGTTTCTCTGAAACCTCTTCATTCATATCTGAATAATGACTACTTGTATCATTTGATGATGCCACCAGACTTCCATTTATAAAATAATCTTCATGTCCTGTTTTCCTAGGCATAGAGGTTTTCCTGAATAACTTTAGTGCTTTTTTTTTTTTCTGCATAATCCTGCTTTTAAAAAAATAATATTATTATTGTTATTTCCTCCCAGATGCTAGGAGAAATATATTACTAAATAGTAAGGCTAGCAAGTCAATAACTTGCTCCTAATCAGAAACTTGAATTTACTACAGAAACATCCTAAATTTAGCTGGGGAACTGTCATACTTCTTGATAAGCACTTTGTAGAAGACAACCACAAATTGCAAAGAGCAGTTCCCTTAGCCAAAGTGTTTGTGCTTTTTTTCTCTAAACTGCAAATACCTCCTAGCTGTCTAAAGTTGGTGGAGTAAATAGAAATTTCTTTAATGGCCTTTGGAAAACATAATTTAAAAGAAGACATTGAACCATATAGAGTTATTAGAGTTATAATAATAAGCATGTGAGAGAAAAAGTATTTAATTAAATACACAAAAGCACTCCTAAGGGGATGGACTAGAGGTGAGTTCCATGCTTTCCAACTCTGTATTCAGTTGGAGAAGGTGCCTCCTCTTTTGTTCACTCACTCTCTACTCTTTCCTTGTCTGAAAGGATGCACAGCTCTTGCGGGCAGTGAGGAATGTGTTGCTTTTTTCACACAAGCCTTCTACAGAATGGAAATACGAGCTGGACTGCCACAGAACATGGAGATCTGTGAACCAAAGTCTCTTACTTTCTGAACAACCTTTTAACTACCCTTATTAGCAGCAGTACTTTTATGTCTTAACTACTGCTCCAGGAGTTATTTTAAAATAAGAAAACCACTGTAGGCATATTTTTTGATAGACACATCCTATTAGCTTGTGTTGAGCTTGTCCTGTGTGGCTCTGTCAGATCAGACCCATCTCCAGTGGTTTTGGATTCCTAATGGGACTCAAGGAGGAGCTGCCCACCTCACTGCACAAGCTGAGTGAATTCAGCACAGACACAGAACTGCACTGCAGGTGCATAGAGAAGGGTTATGTTGGACAGGGAGCCTTCATTTGAGGTGGGGCTGTGCTGGGGATATTTTGGATGTCAGTTTTGAATTGAAAATCTCAATTTTAAACTTCTCTATTGTTTATAGCATTTAGCCCTCAGGGATATCTGAAAATCTATGCTATGCTGAACTGCTTATTTCAATGCTTTTGCCTCCAAAGTAACATACCTTCAATCATATGTATTGTAGCTGAAGTTGGTTTTCTAGTGCTTTATTTTTATGTTAACTACCATGAGAAAATAAAATGATATTTATCTGGATGGAGAAAAAAAAATACATGTATGATAGAGCTGGGAAAAACTTCTGAGGATCTAGTTCAAACTTCTTCACCAAACTAAGAGGGCATAAGATGCGATTAACTATTATAGAGAGAAAGTTGTGATGGTGTTTAACAGAAATACTTGCTTTAGGTTTGCAGCACATTCAGAGAATGGCCTTGTGAATCCCCTGGGCTCAGCTTCATTATTTTTTTTCACAGGGCCTGTGGCTGCAATTACATCTGAGCAATGTGTTACTGTGTAGGGGGAGTGGAGGCACAAGCAGCAGGTTACAAAAGCAGATGTCAATGAATCTGGATAATTTCATTACATTTCAGTAGAGAGCTGGAAAAATATAAGAGGAAAAAATATCTGTCTTATAAGGGACATAAATACAGCATTCTGTGCCTGGCAAGACAGAAAGAAAGTGTCATAAGATTTGCTGAGAGCAGGGCATCTCAGGGTTAGGCCTATGATGAAGCTGTGGGGAGGCTATCAAACAAGATCCTTTGAAATACTGCTAAATGTCATGGGTAAGAGACAGACATTTTATTTCATCAGTGTCTCCCACTGAGGGTGCCCATTTTGTCCTGGGCTAACTTTGAGGTGGTGCATCTGCTGAAGGTTGGAATGGAAATCAGTTGTGGGTGGAAAGCAATGTACTTTTAATTATATATCAGATTAAATAAGTTGTTTTCTATTCAGGAAAAATCAGAGCTACAGTTAAGTTGCATCCTTCAGTTTAATCCTTTTTTATTTTTCCTCTTTCCTATTTTGCCTGGTGGGTTATTGTAAGACTTCACTGAAGTGAATGTAAGTGACTTTTCCTTGTTTTTCAAAATATTGTCACTCACATGAAGTTTTACATTCTGCCTAAACTGTGATCAAGATGGCCATTCCATAAATGAGTTCACTTTCATTATCATTATCTATGACAGTCACACACAGTGATGAGCCATGAGATAAGCTGGAGTGGCAGACACCTCCTACAGACTCCAACGGCTTTTCTTGTGAGGTCCCTTGTATCCTGCTGATGTCTCAATCTGTTTCTCCCCAAGGGTCATGAAATCAATTTGTTGCCAGAAACCTTGTCAGCTGTGTTCTACTACTTGACTTTCAGATTTGCTGTGACAACCTTTTTAGATGAGATGGCATGACCATAACTGCCTTTGATTCTGGGATCTGGTCAAGCTACTAACAGAATGTGCTTGGAAGAGCAAAATGCCCAGTATAATGCTCTTTTGATTAGAGGGCTTTTGTGTGCAGAATCAATTGACACAGAGTAGCTGAATGAAGACCCTCAGAGTAAGCCTGAGGAGTGGAATCTTCCCTTTTGCCTAGGATACCTACAGAAAGCCTGACAGCGTGGTCTATTATGCAAGGAAATAAATAGAGCATTTTCTGTGCACAGAAAACTCTGAACTGCTTTACTGATGCCCCTGGGATCAGCTTTTGAAGGAAACAAAGGACCGCAACAGGTCTTGCAGCTCATGGGAGGCAAAACATGCCATTTCCACAAGAGACGGTTTAGGGACCAGTCTCCCAGAAGAACATTTTCATTCTTATGAGACTAGAAAAATCATCATCATTTCAGTCTGAATATTGTTCTGATCATTTTTATCTAAATAGCCAGATAGTAACATTTAGAATAATGCACTAAACCTATATAATCCCTAAGTAACTACCGATAGTTCCATACTTATTAGGCACTGACCTTCTGAATTTTCTTCCCTTCTTTTCAGTAGCTATCTGCTGGTAAGAACAAATGTTTCACTGGGAACCTTACTCAAGGATCATGTGCTACACACAAGATTTTTTGAATGTGAAGCTCAAAGACTTTTGACATGCTGTAACAGCCCTGCCCTTGTACTGCTTGAGTTTATTCTCTATTGCTGGGGCCATAAATTAATCTGGTAAAAATTAATATCTTGAGAAAGCATACATATCAAATAATATTAAATGTGAGAAGCTTATGCTTACATCCAATAATACATTCTCAGTCACTCTTTTTCATAAAAACTGAAAAAAAAATAGAATCTCATACAGAATGGTTTCAGAAGAGAAAAAGCTTTGGCTTTTCTGTTATGCTTCATAAATAAAAATATATTGTTATATATGTCTGTATAAATGTGTGTATATGTACATATACATATATGTGTTTATATATGTATATTTTTTAACCTTCTCCTAAAAAAAGCTAAAGGAAGGCAGAAAGACAAGAATATGGTATTAAAATAATTATGTGATTAGAAAAGTCTGTAAAAGAAAAAAAAAAGGGGAAAAAATAAAAAAGGCATTTGGAAACAACAGGAAAAATTAATGGAAAAATTACACCCATTGTGTTAAGACCTGTCGTGACCTCTAAGATTACTTTGCATTTTCCTGACATTCTAGTTTGAACTTTTGTTTTGAAGAAGGCACAACAAAAAGCTCTTAAAATGTTGGTCATATAAAAGCTTGTTATTTATGCAGATGCTGACCAAGACCTCCATCTTCTGAGCAACAGAAATAAAGCTATTATTTTAAAGCAAAAACAAAAGCATTTATTTTCTGTGAATTTGTAGTTTTTAATTCAAACACAGAGAGACTGGAAGATAACATGCAGTTTGCTTTTAGGCTTACCTAATTAGAAGTCTATGCTTTCAATTATTCAGTAGCCCTGAACTCTCAAATGGTGATCTGTGCTGCTTTCAGTGCTATGAAAACAAGCTTGCTTCTTTGAACAATACAAATCAATAAATCTGATGAAGATATAGTCATTTTGAGAATGGAGGGAGGTGAGCGAGTTGGTCTGAAAGGGAACATAAGGAAGAAATTGCAGAAGAGTGTTAGTACAAATGTAAAATGTGAATCTTATTTACTTTGGGATCTGATGACTGACTTGCTTGGTGCCTTAAGTACATGCTATCACTAGCTTACAAAACTGTTCTTATAACCAGTTCTTCTATGACAGAGCCCCTCTCTTGTTTGCTTTATCAGCTCACACTGAAATATCCTTTTGGAATTGTCCCTCTTGCCCCAGTACCCCAGACATACCACTCTGTGCACATCCAATTCTACATGTACTGCAGCAATCTGCAGAAGTGGGAATGCTGTCTTGCAGAACCTGCACACCTAGATCTTAGGTGGTCTGGATTACAGATACAGCTGCCACACCTCCTTTATATTACCCCTTGTCTGCTGGTAGGACAAGAATATATATATATTTTTTAAAGTATATTTTGCACCATCTAGAGTGATGCTGTTCCAGTCTTAGCCAAGGATTCCAGGGAGTGCTCTGTATGCATAAATAGTGTAATGAGGCTATTAGCACCACAAAACAAAAACTGAGTGACCACCTGATATGACTATGTTGTCTTAAGCAGGATACAAACATATGCTAATCACACAAGTCTGGGACAGACTAATCTTGTCTGGGAGTGAGGCTGCCAAAAGGAAAGTCATGGCAAGACAGACTGATGAGGGTATCATTTCCAATCTCTTTAGATCACACTGTGCTTTTCTTCACTGTACCTGGCCCAGCAAAGGTAGTCTTGTCAAGAGTGTGAATGGTGGTGTCTAGACACCAAGACAGGACTGGGAGGAGAGGAAGGTGTAGGGTATGAAGCTAGATAGGTACTAACTAAGCTATAGGATAGGACTTGTGATTTAAGACAGACAAAAGAGCTGAAACCTTGTGTAATGAACAACAAAAAGTAGGGGGAGAGCACACTTCCTGTCACATTTCTGTACACAACTCCCACTGATGTGAAAGGCAGGTCTGAGAACAGGATGACATACCTGAAGGAAAAAATCAGAAGGTCATTGCTTAGCAAATGCCTATAAAATAAATTTAAATGCTGTCCTACTGTGATTCATCTAAGGTTTGATCTAAAGTTCATTAAGTCCAAGGGAGTTTCTCTACTGACTTCAGTGGAATTTCAAATCAGACATTAGAAAAGCTATTCATTTCTTCTGAGAAGGTAATATTTTGTTGTAAACTGAAAATTATTCTTTCCTGTAATTTTATTGAAATATAAAAACAAAAGAAAATTTTGACAGCATTAATCTGTGATACGCAGTATTTATGTCTTTGATGGAAAATATCAGGAACAAAATATTCTAGAAACCTATCATAAAAACTTGATCTTTCCGTGGATGTATTTGTATACAATAGTCACCAATCACTGCCACATGAAGATCTCATATTGTATATATTAACTTTTGTGTTCATAATGAGCTTAAAGAAACTGCTTTATAATTCTGTCTGGATCCAAGGATATCTAAAATTTAATGCTTCCAATTTGTGTAATGTTTTGCCCATGGAGAAATAATTTGACTTCCTTCCTTGCTTTGTTCAGAAATTATGATTCAATAATGTCACTTTTGTAGGCAAAGTAAGTGGATCAGATTCTCATGGAGTGATGTCTTCTTAAAAAAGCATCTGACTCAGTATTTCTTACTGCATATTTTTGTGATGTTTCTTGTAAGAGATGTGTGGGTGAGTTGCTTTCCTTTATACTCAGTTGCACTTTGAGATACTGTAGTAAAATCTTTTTGACTTCCTTACACAATTAAGTAACCCCAGTGGGACTTCCTTTTCCAGGTTAACAGCAGCTTTTTGTGTGAATGTGCAGCTTCATTGTTTGACAGTCACTTCAAAAAAGTATCTTTGAAGTATATTTTTCCTCCTTCTGTTACAATGAAATGCTTCATACTGTACATTAACAAGATGTGCTAAAGCAGATCACATGAAAGAAACTTTTTAAACTGAGAAATATACTGCTGCTATATTATTCCTAGTACTTGACAAGATATTGAATACATCAGCAAATCTGAGATTTCCATCATCACTTCAGAACAGGATGAAGAAAGATCTTTTATTAATATTCTGTGAATGGAAATGTGGATTACTTAAAGCAAATAATGAAGAGCCTACTTATTTTGTGTTGTCACAATTAGTAATGAAAGCAACGTGCTACACGCAGCTTAGGGCTATACTACTACCCAAAACTGGCTAGGGGACCTGATTACTTGTGGCACAGCCTAGATTGTGTGAGCCTTGTCCATACCACTGCTTAAGAACAACCTCTAGTCGAGGCTGTCTCTTCAGGTGTGCTCATAGTCCTGGCAGTGTTTGCTGTCTTAGACCAAAGCCTTGCCAGAGACTGTGTTGTGAACAGTCACACCCTCATAACTGAGCCATGATCTGACCCTGCTTCATTTACTCATACAGATTCAGCCAGAGCTGACAACAGAAAGAATCAGAATCATAGAATGGTTTGATTTGGAAGGGACATTTAAAGGTCATGTGGTCCAACTTACCTTCAGTGAGCAGGGACTTCTTCAGCTTGATCAGGTTGCTCACAGCCTGGTTAAACCTGACTTTGAATGTTTCCAGGGATGGGGCATCTACCACCTCCCTGAGCAACATGCTCTGCTGTTTCACCATCCTCACTGAAAAAAAAAAAAAACAACTTCCTTATATGCAGTCTAAATCTACCCTCTCTTAGTTTAAAACCATTACCCCTTGTCCTGTTGTAAGAGGCCCTGCTAAAAAGACTATCCCCATCTTTCTTTTTAAGCACTCTTTAAGTACTGGAAGGTCACAATAAGGTGTCCCTTAACCTTCTCTTCTCCTGACTGAACAACCCCAACTCACTTAGCCTTTCTTCATAAGAGGTGTTCCATCCCTCTGATAATTTTTGTGGCCCTCCTCTGGACCCCCTTCAATCTCCCATGTCTTTCTTGTGTTGAGGACTCCAGAGCTGAACACAGTACTATAGGCAGGGTTTCACTAGACCAGAGCAGAGTGGCAGGATCACCTCCCTTGACCTTCTGGCCATGCTTCCTTTGATGCAGCCCTGGTTACAGTTAGTCACGTGGGCTGCAAGCACACATTGTTGGCTCATGATCAGCTTTTCATCCATGAGTACACCCAAGCCCTCTCCACAGGATTGCTCCTAATCTCATCATCTCCTAGCCTGCACTGATACTGAGGATTGACCCTACCCAGGTGCAGGACTTTGCCCTTAGCTTAGTTGGACTTCATGAGATCCACATGGGCCCACTTTTCAAGCTTGCCTATCAGACTTATCCACTAATAACCAGTGGTGGTCTGCAGGATGATGAATTATATGGTTTATAGAAATTCATTATGCTAGCATTAATTTCTAGTGGCTTGTAAGTTGAAACAGATTCTTTTAGCTAGAACATCAGAAAAGCCAACAGAAGATTATTGTTTTTATAACTGTATACAGTACCTATACAGTAGCTTATTCAAGTTTTGGATTGTTTTATTTCCTTTTTACTGAATCATAGTGTCACTTACATTTAGCTGAAAGATATTGTTCTTCAAACATGCATAAAAAGAAAGTAAAAAGCCAACAGCTATTTTTACTTCCAAATAACCTACATTGATCATGAACTATATTTTGTCCGAGCTGCATTTCCTCTGGTTTTTGTAGGCTATGTCTCTTTTACACTTTAGTTGCTAGTCCAATATGAGGCCTGAGGCATATTGTAACAGCCTAGGGAACTATTCAGGAGTGACAGAAGACATTCTAATGAATCATCAATAACTTCTAATTAAATAAATCTGCCAGACAGAACTGTTGGAGTGAAATCTGCAGTGTCCTCTTATTGCCTTGTCATGGCCTCCTGATTCCCTTGGCCCATTAGGGTAGGTGAGTGGTGAGAAATGCAGCACATGCTGCCTTGGGCACCATGCAAGTGTTATGGTGTGCTCTGTATTCTTCTACACCAAGCGCTTTGTCTCAGGCCACGGGGGAAGAGACAGTAGCTCCTTGCACTTTGTGTTCACTTACTATACATTGCAGAGAAAAAGGAGGGGTGAGAGAATGAATGTAAGGATGTAAGCCATGCCATGGCACTTTCTGTTAGGTTTGGGGAACAGGTCAGTGTTAATTCCTGGTATAGATAACAGACTCAAGAGTTGGGGACAATAGTCAGATCTATATACACAATAATTAGTTTGTCATAGCTATTATTATTCAGAGAGAGTTAAACAAACATTTGAAGCTAGAACCACAATGAAATTGAGATTCTTAACTAAGTTCCAGAACTATGGAGACAAATAGGGCATTGTTCTTTTCAGATTTCCAAACTTAAATTCTAGAAATAATACATCAATTCAGATTTCTTACACTATGGCAGACAGCCTTAAATTGTACTACTTATGCCTGGAGCTCTTATGAGATTATCCCATCATTTGGTTTAGGATTGCTTTTCAGGTGGAGAGGTTTGTATGCAGCAACAGAGTTACTATTTATATCAAACTAGACTTTCATTCATTGGATATTTGTCCACTGTAAGAGGAACTTTGAGTGTCTCAGAATCAGAAAATGTCTGAGGCTGGCAGACCACCTGGAGATGGCCTATTCCAACCCCTCTGCTCAGAGCTAGGTCAGCTAGAGCAGGCTGCCCAGGACAGTTTGGGTTTCAAACATTTGCACACCTGGAGGCTCCAGAACCTATCGAGGCATCCTGCTCCAGTGTTTGACCAGACTCACAGTAAAGTGTTGTCTTGAAGAGTGCTTGCATACACTGAAATTCAAGAAAGTTAGTGATAGACTCTTTCTCCAAGAAGGATTTATACATGAAGTAAACAAAAACAAACAAACAAACAAACAACAACAAAAAAACCCATACACACACACAAAAAAACCCCAAACCAAACCAAAAAAAACCCCCAAAACACCACACATTTTTTGCCTGGAATTACAAGATGGATATAGAAAGACAGAAGGTGCAGTAAGATACCAAAGAGAATGAGCTTGATTTATTATTCCCTTGCTTTCTGAATTTTACAAGAACTTGAAATTATCCCAGCCCTCCACTTTTTTATTCCTGAAAGATTAAATTTTTTATTTTCTGAAGCATGCTTTTATTTGACATACACAATATAAGTCAGGTCCTCTTAGATTCATCAAACCATAACAACAGGCCTAATTACATTCTTAATAGCATAGAGATGCTGTAGAGAGAGGATTTTTTTTTTTCAGTAAGAAGCAAAGTGAAAAGATTTTGTTCTTTTATAAATGGAAAAAGAACAGTATGTCTTCATACTGAATTAAAATGAAGAAACAGCTTAATTTTAACTGTAAAACTATTTAAGTGTTTTTTGTGTTAGTTGTCTTAGTTTCTGACTAACTTTGCTTGCTTTTTTTTTCAGGTATAGGTTTTTGGTGAAAATAACAAGATTATAAAAAGTTTGAACTGATCCAAAAATTAATTTTTTTGGAAAACAATATTATTCCTTTAAAAAGCCTACTAGTTGCTTGAATAAAATTGTATTTTCACTGTTACTAAATCGGGTTAGGAAACACAGGAACAATTTTATATACAATGGAAGGGAGCAGGAACAGATCCACATCAGTTAATGAATTTATTTATTTCAGCACATATAAGATAAAAGAATATCGATTGTGCACCACAGGAAGACAGAAGCTCTTTTCTATTAACTATCTGAAAGTTCTTTACCAAGAACTGAACTAAATTCTTCTGCCACCTTAGGTTGCTTCCTCTACTTCTAAAATACTTTTGAAAATTAGACAGTTTGTATCAGAATGGATCCCTGTGCACTATTAGGAATAAATAATTGGGTAAGGGAGTATCAACTGTCTCAGCAAATCCCATTAATTTAAAAAACGCTTACCTTGTCTAGTTAACTGGATTAATACTCCATGAATATAATGGTTTTCAGGACTGTGCAAATGATAAAACTTGGGTACAGAAACTGTCTTGCTACAGCCACATGCAGGTATTCACTAATGAAATTGTGGCTTTTGATGGAGGTCTGGAATATTTCAGACTTTAAGAGGTGGTCACTGCCGTACTAATGCTTTTAAGGTGACTTTGTACTCAAATCAGTATGATTCAGATCCATGTTGAATGTAACCATGAAGGCAGAATCTCATCTTGAAAAGCAAAGAATGTAATAAGCAACACATGCCCTCAGTCCACTGTCACCTCAGGCACTCCAAGAAAAGTGCAAACTCCTTTAAAAAAAACTCAGCCTTAAAATTCAGGTCGAGAAAAGCAAAGAGAGAGCTGGTAACTAGGACTGTTTTTTATTTATCAGTATTGTCTGCCTTAAAGTTCAGGGCAAGAAAGCAGAATGAAGAGCTAGGAACTAGGACTATGTATTTACTTACTTGTGTGTGTATTTCGTCTCAGGTGAATATAACACCTATCAGTGTCAGGCATTGCACACTGCAGTTGTAAAGACAGTTTTGAACCACAGAGAGCAACTTTTACATGCCAGCAGTATCTCTATTTCCATTCTTCAAGTTCTAAATTACTTTTTCTTTAGAAAGGGCATCCTCCATAGGACATGAATGTCCTTTGAATGCCAGCTCGGTTGGATCTGAGTTAAACTAGACTTTAATTCCCCACTATAAAAAGAAGGAAGTCAAAGTAGGAAAGAAAAATTTGGAAATGTGTCTTGCCTTTATGAAGAAACTATAGGAATCACATTGAAACGAAGATGATCTTTAGTCTCACAAACAGGGCCAGTTAAATCTGTCTTTAGTTAATTAGGAATGAGTCACTGTGGGATTCCTGGAAAGAAAACAAAGCAATGTGCTCTGTTTAGTAAGGATACAAATCCGCAAGTTGATGCAGAAAGGCCACTTAGCAGGTACTTTGATTGCTAGTGCCACTGAGTCATTCTTGCTAGGATGACATGTTCTCAGCAGAGGAAAGCAGACTCACAGAGCCAGCACAGTAGCTCAGTAATAATGGGCAGGGCACCCTAGGTTTGGTCACAGATTTATTCTTTTGTGTCAAACGGCAGGGGCTTCTTTTGTGTCAGTCTCCATGGTGATGAGCTTGACCATCACCCCCGGGACAGCACTGAGCAGTTTTACAAAGCTCACCTTAGTTACCATCACTGCCATATATCACAGAAATCAGGGACAGCAAGCTGTTGACACGACGAACTGCAGAAAGCCACTATGTTCCCATTTGGGGTATAAAACCTCCCATTCCCTCATCTGGTAGGCCATTTGAACTTCTAATTACTGGCAAAAAAAAAAAAAAGAAAAAAGTTTCCTGTCACATGTTATCTTGACAACTACAGAATACAAGTCAGTCTTACTTTTGCCAGGGCACTTAAAAGGTAGCTGACCTAGAACATATCAAAGACAATAAAACACAATTTGCTGCTCTTTTATTTAGTCAAGTACCTCAACCTCTGCCTTTCCTTTTTCCTCATTAACCAAATTATTTGGCAAATGAAAGATTTAACTTTGTGTAAGATGATGTATTTGATTCTGTGAATCTGTATTTTCATCCAGCTGAGATTCTCAGAAAAGAGTAAAATTTTTTTTCTATATGAGTTGCTAGTGCAGTTGAAAAGTACAGGCAAATTTGCCTCCATGCCAGGCCTTTCTGTGGGACTGAGAAAAAGGAGCAACTGTGCAGCTTTTGCTTGGGCAGAGAAGTCTGAATGCATAGCTTTCACATCAGTTGGGTGCCAGAACCTGTAGTTGACCATAGAGATCTGAGACAGCTATCTCATCTACAAAAGCATTAGGGTAATCTGTGCTGTTACTAGATTGCTCTACTAATTATTGAAGTGCATGTAATATGTATAGCGCGTGTGTTTATTCTGTTGTATATTGAAATACAAACCAATCTAAATGTATATACATCAGCAGACCTGAAAAGCAACAATTAATACAGATGTGTTAGGGATTTCTGAACCTATCAGCCCCTCCTAAACATTGGACTGTAAGTGGGGATTCCTGTAACTGTGTAGGTTTTAGATAAATGCCATTTAGATTCTAGAGATGGATGTGTGTGGTTAAACATTCCTAGACTTTGCAAACCTTAAAGTATATTGAGAAACCAGTACATGTATTCCTACACTGCTGAATTCTTAGACCTGCTAATGGTTTCATAGAATTCTATAAAGCTGTGCAAAATGTGCTGTTTGTTGTGTCTGTGATGTTTTTTGAGTGTGATTTGCACACATCTTGTTATGAAGATGGATTATGCGCTTACAGTAGATACATTTTCTTTCCTGTAAACATTTTCAAGAATTTCTTATATAAGCAGTCTCATAGTCTGGTAAGGTTTAATACAATGTCCTGCATCTGTCCAATGTAGATAGAAAATACAGGCTTTTAGGGCTTGAGCAGAAGAGGTGCTTGGCAAGTTGAGATACATATAATTGCTGAGACCGCTAATGCTGGGAGATGTGATCAGAGGCAGATGTGAACTATTTTACACATGCAAACACATTTGAAAAATTACTTTGCATGATTATGATGGACTTTGAAAAAGCATGTGTCACAGAGCACATCAGGCATAAATTAGGTTGCTTTGCAGTAGTCACAGATTTTCAGTTTTATCTGACACGATAGAAATGCAGTTATACCACACTGACAACAATCTGCCATCATATGGTACAGAATTAGTTTCATCTGACATTGCACTGTTTAACTTTGGGAGTGTGCACAAATGTGACATCTATATCTGTCACGACACATAGCATTTAACAGGCAGAAAATATACACATGCTTCTATTGTGGAAATTTATGCATGCAGCTTGTCTCTTCGTTTTGTTTTGTTTAGGGTTTGGTTTTTTTTTTTTGACGGAATTCGGCTCTGGATTAAAATATCTGGATGGAGGTGCCCATATGTGAGTGAGGTGTCTAAACTCCCACTACAGATTGTGGCAACAGGGAGCTCAGTTCAGTCGCCCACACTCAGCCGCCTGGTATCTTCTGAGTGTTGCTAGGTTATGCCCATCTGGCCTCCAATAAAAATGCATATCTCCCACAGATCTCCCACACCTGTGTGGTGTCAGGGACATGTGACAGTGTCCTAGATGTCACAACACCCAACACACGTGTTGAGTCCTAGATCTCTATTGACTGTAGTGGGTGCTTAGGTAACCATCTTCCATGGATAGACCTGTATTCAGATACCCTTGTTCAGATATCTTTAACTTACCTTCACTATTTTGACCTTCTGAAGCAATGTAAATGAAACAGATGAAAAAGCAAATATTCAGGTTCAGTCCTGTTGTAGCATATCTCAAATTTTCAAATTAATATATCATGTTTTCTTACATTCACTAATATTTATGGCAAAAATGTTTTTCTAACCCTTTAAAAAGATGTGTCCTACAGAACTTCCTTAATTATGCACCATATGCATTTAATAAGATCAAATTTAACCTAAAATGGTAGAAAAAAGAGAGACAAAACCCAGAAAGAATTGTGTTTTATCTTATTTTTTTGTCATTATTTTAGCATGTTTAGGATTGTACTTCAAAATGGATTCCTGTGTGGAAAGAAAAAAACATTGTTAGGTAGTGTACATCTTATTGGCGGCAAATATAGTTCTTGCTATACTGACAATTTTCTGTGAATTTTGAAAAATATTTTGTACATGAATATTCAGTAAAATTTACTACTAACCTGAAAGGGCAAGAATCAGAGAAGATAAATAGAGGTACATTAGAAAGAGCTCTTCTGCTGCTAATTGTCAGCTTTATGGTCTTTCTCTCGTAATGTTAATTCTTTGCTGGTCAAAGGCAGAGGCTTCCTTAAAATAATATTTGAAATAATTTCTCACTGCTTTTAAGTATTGCAGCTGCTGGGCTTTGCCAGATACCTTCTCAAAAGTATTATCTTCCTATTTGATTATTTAAATATGTTAACTGTTCCTCTAGTGTTCTGTAATGATGTTTACTGAGCTACAGATTCCATAAAGGCAAATGACCAATTCACCATGAGGAATAGTATCTTGTGGTTGTCATACCATCTACCAGGATCAAAAAGGAAAGAGTATTTTCAATTAAAATACAGAATCTATATGCAATTTAAATGTTCTTCACTAATCAAAATCTATCTTTTCTAAGGTATCCACCAAGCCTTAAAAAAATAGGTTTGTGTAAAAGAATTGCACATATACTAAAGGTCATTATCCCACCTTAAGAGTAAATTAAAAAACATATTTCCAGTATATGTGCAAATAATAGACAAACCTAAACTTTTTGTATTTCCATGTATCAACAATGTATGATTACAATTAAAAGGATTAATGAACTTCCTGAGTCACAAAGAATGAATAAGACTTACACTTGACAGTTTTTGAAAATGGTGGAAATGTGAGTTTAAAAACTCTCATAAAATTCAGTGTCTTCTGTTGCAGAATGGAAGGATCTAGTTGTATTAGAATCAAAAGCCATCTGAGCTGTAAGGAATAAATATCACAGTTAGATCTGTAATACACTGTACACGTTTGTTACAGAGAAGGAATCATCTCTAAATCAGACTCTCATTAGAGACAAAGAAATGTGGCCAGTAGATGGATAACTTGAATCAATACAGGGTATGCAAGTGTTTTACTAAATAGAAGGATTCACTAACATGAATGAAACACTTCAGCATGTTGCACCTATTGCTGCTGTTGTTCACAAGAGCTTGGTGTGAGTAAGGGTCAGCTCACAGAAAGTAACTCCACTGAATATGTTAAAATGGCAGATTCATACCACTGCTTTGCTTCTATCAGACACAGGGGTGAAGCTTAATCCAAAGTAATGTATTTGAGAATAGAGCAGAATGTCATCAAATAAATATTTGTTGGCTTAGTAAATAATATAGTAAATAATCATTAAGGCCCTGAGTGCATCAGCAAGTTGTGGTTGTCCTGTAATGTCTTTCTACATATTCCTGTTCTGCAGCATCTGCCCCTTTTCTCATCCCAGGGCTTATGCTCTCCATGTTCAGAATCTGCTCTCATCTGGTGCAGATGTGCCACCCTGGAGCTGACTGCCATGAGAGCAGCTATCTTGTGAGGAGAAGCTGGAAGAAGCATCACTCTCACCGTCCATCTGTGCACCCTCTGCCCATGACTCAAGCTGCATTTATGCCACCCATGGTTCTTGCCTGGGCTTGCAGGTGTGCTGCTCACAGCCCAGTGCTCAGCCTGTCTTGCCTGGCTGGCTGTACCTCAGACCAGCTGTGTCACTGCCAATGTGTCTGGCTATCCCTGGACTATGCCAGCCCCACTCTGCTCTCTATCTTCAGGCAAGGTGGGACTGGATTCTGTGCTGGGGAGGACATTGCCCTGCTTGCCTTGTGTTGCAACAGCTCACCCTTAATGCTCCCTAACCTGAACATCAGAGGCTGTATTTTTAGTTATCTTGATCATGGGAAATGCTCATGTTTATGAGATGCTCAGAAAAAAAAGATGTTTGATCAATACTATAGAAATCAAAGGGCACTGGCCAATAGATTCAAAATATTCCTCATCTCATTACAGGCAGTGCTTGATTATTGGTGTCAATAATCCTCACCTGCATTTATTCTTATTACTTAGGCAATACAGGCTTAAAGAGTTCAAAGTGATGACTGCCTCTGTAGAAGAAATGCTCTACAATGTCAAAAGAATATCCATTTAAAATTTCAGAAACAACAAGCTTTTACTAACGAAGTGCAAAGGTGAAGAAAGAAGTTCTTGGCATTTAAATTACCATCTAACTAAAACAGAACTATAGTAACGACACTATAGTATTAACTATAGTATGACACTGACAGCAGGTTGAGGGAGGTGATGTACATCTTGAGTACTGTGTCCGGTGATGGGCTCCCCAGCACAAGAGATGCAGACATACTGGAGAAAATCCAGCAAAAGGGCATGAAGATGACTGGAGTATCTGTCATGTAAGGAGAAACTGAGAAAGCCAGGACTGTTCAGCCTGAGGAAGAGAAGTCTCCAGGGGGGATTTTACAAAAGTATATAAATATTTGATGTGTGTAGGAAGTTAAGAAGTCCCCTAGACACTTCTCTTTTGGTGCTCAGAGAAAGGACAAAAGGCAAAGGGCATAACCTGAAATGCAAAAAATTCATTTAAACATACAGAAAATATTTTATTTTTGTGAGGGTAATAATTACATGGAAGAAGATTGCCTAGAGAGGTTGTGGACACTCCATTCTTGGAGATATTCAAACCCCAAGGCCCTGATCAACCTGATCTTAGTGGGGTTGGACTTCCCACCCCTCCAATTCTGTGATTCTTCACACCTAGTCAGGCTCCTTCCAAAGTCACTTGGGTCATAATAACTGAGCTTCCTTGATAAGCTACTGCTATTTAGTTTATAGGAGTATCGATTTCTTTTTTTTTTTTTTTTTTTTTTTTTTTTTTTTTTTTTTTTTTTTTTTTACTATTTCCCCCATTGTTTTACGATGTGTAGTAATGCTGTGATTAGAACTTTGAGTACCTCCCAAAGAGTAAACTTCTGTTAGAACCTGGGAGAGTAGTTAAAAGGAACAACAGTATGGTACTAACAAAGCAATCTTGGGGAGCAATTTGTTTTTCTCAGTCTTTAAGCCTTTTGTGTGCATTTAATATTTCTAAAATAGGGCATTTAAAAAAAAATTTTGATAAATCATGTTTTAAATAACCTTGTTAATTGAAAATTGCTGCAGGAATGCAAGCAAGCAAGCTGCATGTGGACTGCTTAAATAATTATGCAAAAAGTGAGATTTGTATTTCAGTAAAAGTGCTGCAGAGTTGCACTAAAATGCTGCTTTTTGGTAGGAATCAGGTTTGTTTTCGCTCCATGGAAATGTGGCTCTGTTTGCTATATTATGTAATAATCTTAAAAAGAAATGGTCGTTGGAGCACTCTGTGTGCATAATGAACTGTACTATTAACAGATTGTTTAGATTATTTCCCTGTAGTGACAGTTTCATTCATGGGGTAGCCCTTTTCCTAGCGCTGCACAAATCATTCTTCAATGTAAATTTTTTTTTTTTTTTGTGGTAGTGGTATGGAAAGCCCTTCTAGGAAAGGCTGTTGTGGATGACAGGAGTTAAATATTTGAGGCATATTTAAACAGCTTTTATGCATAACAAATATTGCTGTGATTGATTTGATGTATTTTGAAAGGGATTTTTGGGGTGGAGAGAGGGAGATCCACATACTCATTTCTGACATTTCAATTACTTGAGTGTTTTGAGGCCTGGAGATTTGCCAGGGTTGCACCTTGTGAAAGGTGTTTGAACCACCAGAGAGGCTGAGGAGTTACATCTACCGTACAAAGACACAAAGCTGATGTTACTCGGGCTGCAGGACGCCGCTTTCCCCGCTGCACCACCCTGTGTGAAGCCTTGGTGAAATCAGAAAGGTCTTGTAGTACAGTGTATCCTGAGGTCAGGCACTGTCTTCCAGGGCTGACTTTCACTGAAAAGATCTCTGTATTACAGATTAGCCAGACTTAAAATGGTTAAGGTTGAAACATCTGTCTGACCTGTTCTTTACAACACAGACTTGCCTAATACAGGCAGATGATTTTCTTTGCTCATGACTGATATTTTGTATAATAAAAAATATGCAGACTTTGGTCCATTTGTTTTTTAATGTTGTGGGGGTTTGTGGGTTTTTTGTGTGTTTGGTTTTGTTTGTTTTCTTGTTTTGTTTTTTCCCTTTTCTTTGTAGTTTGGTTCTTTTGAGTTGGTGTTGTTTTGGTGTTTGGGTTTTTGTGGTTTTGTTGTGTTGGGGTTTCTTTTGGGTGTGGTGTGGGTTTTTTTGTTTTGGTTTGGTTTTTTTAGGAAAAAAAGAATAATTTTTTGGAGCAAAGGCTTAAAGCTTGGGAAGGACACTTAACGTTTATCACTCATTTCTACCACTAGTACTGAAGTTATTTGGACTGTGTATTAAATGTCATACAGTCACTGTAGTCCCTGACTGGGTAACAATACACGCTGCTCATCATCCCATTACCAAAAGTGTGTACTGCCCAGTTTGTCAGGATGAGCATCTTTACTTGATTTTTTTTCTATTGATTTGATCTTGAAAAATATTCTAGAACTATTTCTGTTCAAGTGTCTTAGAGTTTTATATCCACTTGCAGCATTTTACAAATCAACAGCTCATTTCTCTTGCTTGGAGGTTGCAGCTGGGAAAAAAAGGAGGCTTCTGGTCTGTCGCATGTTAGCAAGTATTTATAATTTGCTCCAAATTAAACCTGAGGAAGCTAATTGTGTGGATTTGTGTTTTGGTTTTGAACTCCTGTGAGAGAGATTCCTATTAAGCGAAAGCAAGATGATGTCCTTCTGTGAGCTTCAGAAACTGAGTGGGAACGTTTTGTATTGTGGGTTGTTTTTTTTTTTTTTTTCTGATGAGAAAGAGTTATATTTTATAATGCTAACGAATTGTTTTGGCTAGAAGTGGGGGAAAGTAGTGGAAGAGATAAGCCCTGGTTTTGTTTCTTATCACATAACTGTGTGGTTTTTATTTGAATGCATATAACTGGAGATTGCTGAGTTCCCCATTTTTGGTGGGAAAACCATGCTTGATAATGAGGCAGATTCAGGCTGAAGGCTTTCAGAAGTAAATTTAAGCTAAAAGCATTTCAGAATTGTTTGAACATACATGCATTTATGGTCCAGTCTGACATCATACAACAAGGCTGAGAAAGTGCATGAGCAGCAAGTTAAGGACATGCTTTAACATTCTTAAAATGCTGACAGAGTACGAATGAGAAGTGACTTTTATTCTTAGCCCTTGAGTGATCACCTTGGGATGATCATTCACTGGTTGTTAAATACAATGTTCAGTTTGGAGTATTTTGACAGGCTGTTAGTAGTTAACTTGAAGATTTTTTTTCTTGCTTTCTCTTCTATTGGTACTCTCTCCATCCCTTTAATTCATTCAGTTTCTATTGTGGCACTGGAAGCTTGAAGTGTTCAGCGTCTGGCTTTCAAGGCACCCTGGAGCTAGTGATGCTTCTGAAGCAGCACATTCATTCTCCTTTTAAAGCAGGAAGCATTAACTTTGCACAAGTCCTAGTTTTTTGTTTGGATATTTTTGCTGATACGGTGTAACATGGTGCATATTTTTTGCTGACACAGTGAACCGAAAGAGTTCAATCGGGAGGACTTCAAAATACACGTGTACGCACAGAGATATTAATTTTATGGCAATGCTTAGTTGTTTTTTTCAAGTTTGTTACGACCTGTTCTAACTTTCACAATTTCTCACATATATTCTTATGCCTAAACACTTCTTTGGTCGTTTGTGTTTATAAGATCAAATAGTAGTTGCTTCTGAATCTTTTCTTGGAGGGGCTTCATCCTGCATCCGTGAGCATAAACACAGTGGTGTAGGTTGGGAACTGTCTGTTGTTGAATTTGTATACACTTTACAGATTATGTGGGGTTTTTTTATGCATTGCATTAACTGTTAGTGTAATTTTTTTTTTTTTCCCAATGAGATTAATGGAGCTGTTCACACATGACAACTGTCAATATAAAGGCAGGTAGTCTTCTTTGATACGTGTTTTATGCACTGGAGTTGTGTTGAATGCCTCCGTGCTACCATCTTGCTTTCTGCAGTGAAATCAGAGCTCTTGAGTTAGTGCTTGAGGCTTCCCCCCTCAACTCCAGAGACACTTTCCCATCTTAATTTTGAAGCATAAATCTTTTTAAGCTGATTTTGTATGTGGAAATGTCAGATGATTTCATAGCATGAATAGATTGTCTTTTGATTTTTTTTAATTCTAATTTTGTGATAAATATATTAAATTGGATTCATTAACCAATGGGAGCCTTATAACAATTAGCTTACATTTTTATGATGACTGGTTTGGTTTTTTTTTTTTGAGAGAGAGATGAAATTCTGTTGTTAGTTGTGCTGTTGACATCCATGACTTCTGTGAAGGTGCTTAAATACACGCAGTGAAGTAAAGGTGCTTGAATACATTCTATCAAGTATTACAGACTTGCACAGGAAAGGTGAGGTTGGAAGGGACCCTGGTGGCCATCTTGGCCAACCCCCTGCTCAAGCAGGGCCACCTAGAACTTGTTGCCCAGAACCATGTCTGGATAGCTTTTTAATATCTTCAAGGTGGGAAATATCAAATGGACAAGGAATTAAGGTGTTGATCAGAAGTATCTACCTGGTTCTGTCTGATGCACTCAGGTTTAGGTTTAAAAACTTAAATGTACATAAATGACTCCCCATGTGGACAGAACCTGTTTTGCCTTGAGATATGTATGTCAGATATGCATTTATAACCCATGGTTGAACCCTCAAAGTTGCTTTCAGTTGAGGGGCTTTGGAGAACAAAGCAGCAGCCAGGACACCAATGTGTAAAATAAAATAGAAGGTCAACAGGGGATAACTTTAATTCAAACCATGCAAATATTCTGTAAAACAAAAATCCTTTAAAAAAAAAAAAAAAACCACAAAAAAAACCCACACCACAAAAAAACATGATGAAAGTCTGAGAACACAAGAGATTGTACGTCCATGCAAAACCAAGTGAAATCGGGAGAGCAGACTTTCCTTAGGAAAGAAATGGGTTTGTTTATTAGAATCAACTGGCTTATGTGGTGTGGAAATGTAACTCCAGTAGAAGTTTATTTGTCAGTTTGAGTACAGCACCTGTATTTATTTACTTCTTTGGGGTATGTTTGGAGACTGATGGTATTACTGAAGAAGGCTTGGTAGTCAGTACCATAATCCTGTGTTGTAATCTTTATTCATGGAGCTTTAAACTTCTGCTTATAAGAGCTCTTCTCGTGCCTTCAGGTCCTGACTTTTCCCCCCTCCCTTTGAGACCTATTATGTCATGCAGTGATGTTCCTTATGAGTGTGTATTTCGGCTCCATTGCCCAGTCATTATTTCAGTTTTCAGCTGTGATCCTTTAGCCTTCCTCTGTTGTCACTTGCCAGCTATTTTTTGTGGCTAACAGACACGTCCTTTCGGCCCACCGCTGGTGGTACGTAACGTCCCATTAGATAATGGCATGTCAGATTTAGCACAGGGTAGGTTGGATTGTGTTAACTTGGTACCGTGGCAGGGATGCAAACATAGGATTGATGGATGTGGATCCCATCTAAATGCTAGAGTAGCTGTGCACAGTTAACTGGTGAGCTGCTGAACCAGGTGTCTTTTGGTTGAATTTGTTCTGGCTGTATTTATGTGGCTGAAGTAGAACAATACAAAGATTTACATCCCAAACTCAGAATCAGTTCATTAGGTCATGTCATATATGAACACCTACAAGCTAACCTGTAACAACTGCTTGTGAGAATAGGCTTAGTCTGGGACAAATGTCAATTTTTTTCCTCTTGATGAGATGAAAAAACCATGTTTTTAAGATGGAGCAGAGTACCAGTGGTCTGCAGCTAGTAGGGATGGTCTGCTTTTTGGAGTACTGGGGTCCCTCTGACTTGGTAATAGGAGATGAAAGCCCACCATGGAGAAGCTGAGCATCCTGTACTTCCATGAGAACTGGTAGGAGCATGTGGGGCTAGAAGGCTTGGGAATGCAGAAGCATGAGGCTGCTATGCTTTCGGTGTCATCCTGAGGTCAGACGGGTTCAGCCATATCTTAAAACCACCTCTTAATTTAGATAAAGTTGTGTTTTTGCTGGAGGCTAGAGTCGTATGCATGGGGTCAGTTCACAGCAGTCCATGAAAGCCGTCCTAACTTGTTTGGGTGCCTGAGTCCATAGCAGAGAACAATGGTATCTGCAGGGACGTTAATTGAGAGTCACACCTCAACTCATTATGCAGGAACTTTCCCTTATAGGTAGGATTCCTCAGGATGAGGTGTAACTTCATGATGAAAGCTTAGGAGAACGTTTTGAAATCTGCTTCTCTGTTCTCTGTCGCTCTGCTCTGGAGTGTCTCAAATGCAGGTAGCAATTTTTCTTTCAATTTAAGAAGACCTCGGCAAGAAATACCTCGGGCAGCTTCAGCTGTGCTTTGAGTTACATGGTGCCAGATTTCATCTTGCTCCTGCTTGGCAGAATTGAGCAGTAGTCAGCTTTGAACTGTTTCTGTGTTGATTGAGTTGTCCCATTTGAATAACAGATATTAAATCTGCTTATATTAATCTTGAATTATTTTTTCATAAAGATCATTTTGATTGGTGTTAGACATTCAGAAGGTTATTTGTAATTTACCAGGAAAGCTAACAAACTATGCCTTGTTTGTACCTACTTGAGCAGTTATGTGCCGTAGTGTATTCATCATTCTAACTGTTCCACTTTCTAAAAGATAAACAACACATATAATATTTAAATAAACAAATTACAGTGAAACCTTAGGTGTCCCAAAAGCCATTGGTGGTGAGGACGAATTGGAGAACTGAGATTTCTGTAACCAGTAGAGAAGAACTGAGCTGGAACTGAATTATTGTGTATGAAAAGGAGTAGGAAGAAGAGAAAATAATTTTAGGAAACTAAAAGTAATGTCGATACATGTCCCCTGTGACATGCAAAGTAGTTCACATATGTAGCAATTCTTAGCCATTTATAGCTATTTATAGCACAGTTATAAATGCTTCTTCCCCCCCTTTTCCCCCACTTGTTTTCTGTTGTTTACATTTTAATTTGTGGTTTAGTTTTCTTAGCTTTCTGCCATTTTTACAGCTGCAACTCACACTTTTTAATCCAGTTGATCAGTGTGAGTTGTGTAACAAAAACTCTTTCTACTTAGAAGCATCCTGGTAATGTCTGATTCCCCTGTGCTAAACTTAGATAGGAACTGGATGCCTTGCAGTAGTGTCCAGTGATTAGATAAAATAGACAGGCACTGTTATTACAGAAAGTTAAAAAATAATAGCATGTGTATTTCTTGAGTTAAAGGTGTTTGAGTGGAATTTTGTAGTTAATTTTTACTATTTTTTCTACTAATTACTGCATGTGTACTTTTGGTTTCGTTTGGCTTTGTTTTGTTTTTTCTTAACATTTTTCTAAGTTGTCCTAACTTTAGACCCAATCTCTGGTATCTCTTTATTATAATATGATGGATTTCTGTTTGGTTCCTCAGGTCTTCAGCATTCCAGGTTTCATCACTTTGCTGGGGACACTTGTTAAAAAAGCCCATGTAAAATACAAATTCCTAGGTAATAGTGTGTGTACCTCAGCTAAATAAAAACCTATATAATGAAGAACTTTGGTTGTTGCTCCTGGAAAGCGGGTGTTGGATCCAAGTCAGAAGGTTATATGCATAGCACAGTAATGGAGGGAGAGGTGCCGTGAGCAGCTTGTTCTTGAATGTAGAATTTACACCTGCAACTTCCCTGGAAGAAGCAATGCTGATGAAGGTGAAATTACTGGGCTCATCTGTTGCCCAAAGTCTTGGTAACTTCAGTTTCTTTGCTAAGAGATACCATAGAGCAGATAGCCTCAGACATCTCAGCCGTGTGAGGCCCTAGAGTAGCTTCAAATGAGGTTTGTGTGCTGGGACCAGAAGCGGTATCTGTTGTTAGGAAGTTGTTGGGTTTTATTTGTGGGGTGGAGGGAGAGGGAGGCAGCAGCTGCTCTGCGCTGCCTTTCCCAGGTCTCTGTGTCCTCCCAGCTGGGAGCTGGATCTTATGGGGAGCTGTTACCAGCTTCTGTCGGTGGTTTCCAGTCTTCCCTCCTGGTGACTCTTTCTCCCCCTCTCCTGCAAGGAGCACGGTCTTGTGACTTGTGAAGGTTTTGATGTGCGGAGCCAGGAATCCAACTGAGTTGAGATTCTGTGCATAATACCGTGTTCAATACAGGGGATTCTCAGCCTTTTAAAATACATTGTGGGGTTAATTCCATCATGAGAATATTTATATATGTAGGCGTATGCTTTCCATCCCAGTTTCTGACTTGAGACAATCAAGTTATGCTAATTGAAGCGGACTGTAAAGAAAATAAAAAAGGAATTGCTCAGATGTGATTTTTAACAATCTTTTTCTGTGGAAGGTTGGGTTCCTTGCCTGGTGAATGATACAAACGTATCGCAGAGAGCCAGACACAGACTACTTTCAGTGTCTTTTGACTAAATGTTACAGTATTTGTAACAATTTTGAGGTCATGCAAAGGCATCTTGGAGGGGAAAAAAGGTCATGCTTTTCAGGAAACATCCATTTCTCATAAAGTACCATATTCAGCCTTCCCAAAGGAATTTTTAACAATTCAATTCATTGTTATAAAAAAGCTGTTTTAAATAAATTAATTTATATTCACATTTTGATAGACTGAAAACTTGTATAATTAAATGTAGCTTTAAAATACAGCACCCTAGTTTAG
Source organism: Megaceryle maxima (assembly GCA_024605025.1). Lineage (NCBI taxonomy): Eukaryota > Metazoa > Chordata > Aves > Coraciiformes > Cerylidae > Megaceryle > Megaceryle maxima. The sequence continues at coordinate 8,696 of JANHGN010022459.1, read as the reverse complement.
TTTTCTTTGACATTTTATAAGCAGTGACAGTTCTGTGTCAGTGATATGTTCATAAATAACAAGTCATTATTTATAGGACTGAGCTCTTGCTCATGTTCTCTTGCATTACTGTTGTCCTACTCAGAAGGGTAATATTTGGGATGGCTTACAGTTGTTGCAAGTTATTACATAGGATGATTTGAAATGGCTTGGGTTTTCTGCATGAAAATTATTTAGATATTTTGCTTGTTTAGGGTTTTTTTTTTCCTTCAGCACAAAAAATAAAAGCTGCCCCAAAGTTAACTAAAGGAGCACAAAAATGATTGTATTATTCTCTGCTTACCTCACTTTCCCTACACCTACATCAGTGTCTCATGAGCTACTATTTCCTAGCTTGCCTGAAGTAGTTTTACAGGATTTAAGTTGGTTTTAGTTAGACTGTGGGACAGGAAATTAAGAAAATTTTTTTTTCCCCAAACTGTTTTTTTTTTCTTCATTTAGATGCACAGCTCCTATGTAGCCCCATTTATCTAGACATCGAGGGGTGTTAGACTCATTTTGGTGTTGCCAGTGGTCCTTCTGTTGTGTTGTTTCCACCACCATCAACACTCCTGAGATAATGTTCTGGTGATTTGTCCATAATCAGATTATTTGTATGTAAAGTAGTCACAGAATGGCCCATCTTTTAGTTTTTCTAGACAATGCTAGCATTGTGTTGAAATGACAATTGTTTAAGAACTGGAAAGGGAAGATAGCAACAGAAAAGTGGTGGTGTGTTGTTTTGTATTGTTTTTTCTTCTGTTGACATATTAATTTCTGAAATAATAGAGTGACTTTAGAGTAGCTAAATAATAAAAATCTTACCAGTGCCAGGGACTTGCATGAATTTTTAGGAGAGTAGTAGGATTTGATTCACTGAACTGCTGCCTCGTCATGTGTAGAAGCAGCCTACCTCTAGTAGTTTTTGGGTTTTTTTGGTTTTTTTGGGTTTTTTTTTCTCCTGTGGTGATAATCCAGCAGTACAGAAGGCAAGTGTGTGGCAAGTGGCTCTTGTGATTATTTATAAAAAACAGGGCGGGGGTATCATGTCGGGGGAAAAAAAGTGATATGGCCAAAAATGAAACTGAGATGTGGTTCCCTGAGCCCTTTCCCCTGGGAAGGAGAGTGCTTTACACCACTTTCACCTGCTGCTTGTGGGCTTTCTTGTTTCTTTCCACTGGGTGTCAGGGAGCCCTTGGGGAAACTGAGAGGAGTTTCAGTCCTATACAGCAGTGTTGCTTTGGGTGCAATGGTTTGAACTCAATATGTGATTTGTTTGTTTGTTTGTTTGCCCAGCTCTCTGCATTACTTCATAACTGATATAACCTTTTAAGGGGACACCATGTAACAAGGGGAAACAGATCTGGTTACTGAACAGATTAATTCTCCCATTGGATCAGTAGTAAAAAAAGAAAAGGACAACTTTGTTAATTCACTAAAATACTTGCTTTTCAAAAGAAATTGGAACTGAAGCAGTGAGTTTCTCCTAACATACTTGTTGCTGTTTTGGGGGGTGAAAATAGCTGGGGAACCACAGACAGGTTTCCTGCTCTGTACACGACTCCTTATTTCAGTTAACTGTTTTCTATCCCAGGGCAGAGGGAGAGCAAAGAAAGGAAAATGGATCTGTAGGTATTTTGTTGTTGTTGTTTTCGTTTTGATGTGTTGTTTTTTGTTTGGTTGGTTTTGGGTTTTGTTTTGTGTGTGTTTGTGTGTGTATGGGTTTGTGGTTTGGTTTTGGTTTTGTTTTTTTTTCTTCCCCTTATTAAGTCTCTCAGCTACTTAAATCCACTTTCAGTTATGATAGTGTTAAGGCAAGAAGTGAATCATACTTCAGGAAATCGGTTATAATTTTGTTTATTCTAAGTTTACATGTCCAGGAATATCTATTAATTTAAAAAAAAAATTAAAAAAAAAGCTTTGCCAGTAAGCTGCTGATGGCTCAAGAGCGATTTCATCCTATTCGTGTTGTGCAGACAAACAAATCCTTCTTAGCAGAAAATATCAAGCTCTTTGTGCACTGAGGAGGATAAATATTCATTGGCTGTGTTTTTTTCTGGTGGTTAAGGATTGAAAGGGTTAACTTGGGAAGAAAAGGAAAACTGGTGCTTGAGTTTATCCTTTTGTCTTGGAAATGTTTGAGGGAATAGATAGGGCTGTGGCTTCAGAAGGGGGAGAGGCCTTGGATGAAAGTAGCTTTTTGAGCTGCATAAGCTGTTAGTGTTGTCAGCAGGTGTTAGTAGCAGTGGTTGAGGCTTTGCAAGATGAGTCTGCACGTTTCAGATGAAAATTCTATGCCTCTTTCTGATTCTTTGTATTGAATACAAAAATGTCAATTAACTTGCATTTCTTCATTCAAAGATAATGTTAAACAAGGCTGCAGTAAGTTTGCCTTGTTGTCTTTGCTTTAACTCTGTTCTTGATTGCAGGAAGACTGACTCTAGGTTGGCCTAGAAATAGCTTACTTTGAGTAGGTAAAGCTGTTCATAAATTCATTTTTCTCTTCCATTGTCCTTACAGTGGAGTCCTGTGGAGTTAAAGCCATTTATCTTGTTAAAGAGAGTTGATTTTAACAACTAAGCTGTGCTGTGTTTTGTTTCCCTTAACCCTTGGTAACATCTGTCAAGATATTTCTGTCATTAAAATCTACAGTGTTGTGAATCTCTAACATAAGTTGTGTCACCTGAAGCTCTGTTCTGAAAGGACTGGCACATTTCTTCAAAGTATGATAAACTCTTGTTTCAGAGAAAGTGCTGTTGGGGATGGCAACAGGGAATGTAAAGGATAAGGGAGAAAACCAAACTGGTCTGGAGTGTCCAAGTGCTGTGTTTTGCAGCAGCAGAATAAGAGGGAGTATATTGATAAATACAGTTTTAAGGGATAAAAATAATGTTCGGTATCAATCTCCGTTTCCCTTAAAGCTTAAGAAAAATAATCTTTAGGAGAATAGTGGCTATTGATTTATTATTGTTGAACTCTTTGTAGCGAAGGAACTCCCAGGTAGAAAGTTTAGAAAGAACATGAAGCCTGTGGTATTTCAAGGGTGAAAGGACAGAGCAGGGAGGGTGTTTTGCTCTGATTTGGATTTTGAGCCTGGTTCTGAATGCGTGCAACCAAAGCTAAGTATTTTTAGGTACCAGTGTTGTAGGCTTTTTTGTTGTGTGACATCGTTCCCTGCTCCCCGCCCCCCCCCCCCCCCCCCCCCCCCCGTCCAGC
>JANHGN010022458.1:6096-40888 GCA_024605025.1 Megaceryle maxima | reverse complement strand
AGTTTGCTAAGTTGTATAAATTGTGTACAAAGAATTCCACGACCTCGTTCTGCTTTGCCGTGCAGGTAATCTAGGTTGTGAGCTCAGTCGGTATGACTTCCCTTTTAATAATACTTGCTCCTGGACATTTTTTCCTCCCTAGGCAGTGCTCATGAATATAGCTCCTGCCCTGATGATGCTATTTTTCAAAGCCTGGCTCGCAGTTATTCGTCTTTTAATCCTGCTATGTCCGATCCAAACAGACCACCGTGTCGTAAAAATGATGATGACAGCAGTTTTGTGGATGGAACAACAAATGGTGGTGCATGGTACAGCGTCCCAGGAGGTGAGCCTCACTGCATGAGTGTTCAGTGTCACTAGTGGTTTTTGTAAGCTTGAGTTTTCACTGTTTTAATTACAGAGTGGAATACAACCAAGTTATTCACAAGTTTTGGTGGTGTTAAGGCTAAATCAGAGAAAGATCACTCACCATAGTACATCTACCCCATCAACCCCATAAAGCTCATCATGATGCCTACTAAAATATTCCTTTTTTATTGCTTTTTATACAGTGTTTTTCCATTCAAGGTTTGCAAATTTACTAGCTCTACAGTGGGTGAGGGATTGTTGTTCTATTGTGAAAACTTAAGAGTTTTTTTCAATTTAAAAAAAGAGTAAAATATCCCCTAGCAAACCATGATGTGAGAGAGAGCAGGCTAGTGACTAGTAATTTTAACCTCAGGAATGAAACATTCAGCCTTGAGAGAAGTGGAGAGACCTGATTTTGCAATGTTATTAATAATGGGAATCTGTCCTTTGATTTCATGGGAACAAAATCCAGCTGTGAAGATACTTGAGTCTCTGTACCTTGTGGCTTAATTAATGCCTGATTCCTGCTCAGGTAGTGCTCCCCTAGACTTGGGTAGAGCCTTCTGTGCAAAGATGAACAGCAGAGCTACTATGGCCACTTCAACACTAATTTTCCAGGAGAAGTCTAGAAGCGTAGCTTGAAATGCAAAATTTCATTAATTTTTACTAAGAATTTTGATATGTCACTTTCTTTGTAAACTGGGGCAAAAAGGTTTTGGGATATCTAAATCTTTGAGTCTTTTGTGTCTGCTAAATTCAGACAAAACTTCAGAGTGAAAACAGAGCTGGGGATTTCTGAGCTAGAAACTCAGATTGCATTGGATTAATTTGACAGTGCCTTGGCTTTGTTGATTTCTACCAGATAACTTTGAACTCATGTACCAGTTTTATTGTTTGATTTCCTCTTAATATTCAATTACATTCAAAATTCAATATTATGTTCAATATCAATATTATGTTCAATATTCACTAGTCAATATTACATTAAATTTAATTTTCAATTACATTATCTGAATGAATTTTAATTTTTTACCTGGAATGAGTAGGAATCTCTCAAAGCATTAGGATAGCTTAAATGGTAGCCTAAGTCTGCTCCTCTTATAGTAAAGGAGATACTAGAAAAGGAAAATTAGAAGAATAATTAATACTAGAAGAGGAAAATAATTAAACTTGTCTGAGGAAATGAGAAGCAGAACGACTGGTAGTGCTTACACAGCCAGCGATCACCTGCGTAAACTTAGAATTATTACTCCAAATCTTCACAGGAGCGTCATGTTCCCTCTGCTGTGGTACCACAGGTATCAGGGACTGGTTGTAAGGTAAAATGTTGACATTTCTGAACTGAGAAGCAAAAATTTCCCTTTGTGTAAAGCTTTTCACAGACTTTGAATGGGAACCATTAAGACGCCCTTGACAAAACAGAGTTTATGTAATTTTTTTGGGGGAAAAAAACCAACCAACCAACCAAACAAAAAAAAAAAACCCCAAAAAACCCGGTTAATTGTTAATTTTTGTTTCAATTTTGTCCCAAAATGTTCTTAATGAATTATTAAGTATAAAAACATGGACATATGATCTTTTTTTCCCTTAGGAAAATGCTTTAAAAACAGTATTTCCATTGTTCTGATAAAACGCTTTGATTCTGACTGAACTGCACATGCCAAAGACACATTTTTTCATTAGGAAAAACTTGGGAAGTTTGAATTTTTTCCTCCTTTTGGATTTTATTTAAACTGAAAATTCCCCTAGTGAGGCCATTCTTGTTCTCATGAATTTCTACAGAAGTTGGTAAACAGGAATCTTAGTTCTAACCAGGATTTCTGATCTTAATATGGTGCAGCTAATAAAAAATAGAGATATGACAATATACTTTGGAGCATGCAGCATGAATCTGTTTTGTTTTCCAAGTTTAGAAATCAGCTGGAAAGCTGTGACTTTTAAATAAAACCTCCATGGTAATGTTTGCCACAGGCTGACTTAAAAAAACAAAAATAATTCAGCAAAAACAGTTCTGTTATTTCCATGTCTAGTGCTAAGGAAAATAACTAAACATTGCTTAGTTCAAGTGAAAATTTTCTTGGAAGCTTTAGTCGATAAACCTCTGTCTGGAAACTGAAATGTGACATGGAAGTTGTGTCAGTGACCTTTTGCTGTCCAATGATAATGCACTCAAAGTTAGCAGTGGTATAAGCTATTGAAAAGCCATTTGCTTTAGGACAAGTATTTCATCGTATATCCTCAGCAGAGTTCAGAATTTATCAGGAGAAACTCTCTAAAGACCTGGAGCTATGTTTGATGTAGAAAGGAGTGCAAAGGTTTAGCAGAGCAGTGGTGAGGAAAGGAAAAAGGGCAAAAAGGAGAGTAGAGGACAGCTGAACTGAGTGAGCTCACATGGCAAGTGCAGGACAGACAGGGGATCAGGCCTAGTCAGCATGGGTTCAGCAAAGACAGGTCTTGCTTGACCAACTTGATCTCCTATGAGGGAAAACCTGTGGATGTTGTCTACTTGGACTTTAGTGAAGCTTATGACACCGTTTTCCACAGCATTGGGGTTGTTCAGCCTGGAGAAGAGGAGGTTCTGGAGGGACCTTCCAGTATCTGAAAGGGGCCTATAAGAAAGCTGGGGAGGGTCTATTCACAAGGGTTTGTAGTGACACAAGGGGTAATGGCTTTAAGCTAGAAAAGGGTAGATTTAGGTTAGATATTAGGAAAAAGCTCTTTAATATGAGGGTGATGAATCACTGCAATAGGTTGCCCAGAGAGGTGGTGGAGGCCCCATCCCTGGAGACATTCAAGGCCAGGCTTGATGAGGCTCTGAGCAGCCTGAGTTGGAGATGTCCCTGCTTATTGCAGGGGGGTTGGACTAGATGATCTTTAGAGGTCCCTTCCAAACTAGTACATTCTATGGTTCTCCTAGAGAAGCTGGTGGCTGATGGCATGGACAGTTGTGCTCTTCACTGGGTTAAAAAAATGGCTGGCCGGCTGGGCCCAGAGAGTTGTAGTGAACAGACTTAAATCCAGTTGGTGGCTGGTCACTAATGGTGTCCCCCAGGGCTCAGTTTTGGGGCCTGTCTTGTTCAGTATCTTTATCTAGATGAGGGGATTGACTGCTTCCTCAGCAAGTTTGCAAACACCACCAAATAGGGTGGGAGTGTTGATCTGCTGGAGGGTAGGAAGGCTCTGCAGAAGGATCCAGACAGGTTGAATTGATGAGCTGAGGCCAATTGTATGAGGTTTAACAAGGCCTAGAGCTGGGTCCTGTACTTGGGTCACAACAACCCCAGGCAACACTACAGGCTTGGGGAGGAGTGGCTGGAAAACCGCCCGGTGGAAAAGGACCTGGGGGTGCTGGTCAACACCCAGCTGAACATGAGCCAGCAGTGTGCTCAGGTGGCCAAGAAGGCCAATGGCATCCTGGCCAGTATCAAAAATAGCATGTCCAGGTGATCATCCCCCTGTACTTGGGACTGGTGAGGTCACACCTTGAGTACTGTGTTCACTTCTGGGCCTCTCACTAAAAGAAAGACATTGAGTTGCTGCAGTGAATTCAGAGAAGGGCAACCAAGCTGGTGAAGGGTCTGGAGAACAATGCCTATGAGGAGAGGCTGAGGGAATTGAGATTTAGTTTTTGAGAAGAGGCTGAGGGGAGACCTTATCCCACTCTACAACTACCTGAAAGGAGGCTGCAGTGAGGTGGGTGCAGCCTCTTCTCTCAAGTAAATAATGACAGGACTAGAGGAAATGGCCTGGAGTTGCACCAGGGGAGGCTTAGATTAGATATTAGGAAGAATTTCTTTACTGAAAGAGTAGCTAGGCATTGGAATGGACTACCCAGGGAGGTGGTAGAGTGAATGAATCCCTGGAGGCATTAAAAAAACATGTAGATGAGGCACTTGAGGATGTGCTCTAGTGGGATGGTGAGGTAGATTTTGTCTGGTTGGTTGGTTTGTTTGTTGTAGGTGGGTTTTTTATTGTTGTTGTTGTTCTGTTTTGGTTTGGTGTGTGTGTTTGTTTGTTGTATTATGGTTGGCCACTGATCTCAGAGGTGTTTTCCAACTGTGACAATTCTCTGATTCTGTGAAGTGAGGAAGGTTGTGTTCTTCTAGATGCTGCTTTGGACAGTACCTCATCAGACCAAAAGTTCTGACCTAGGAAGGGCTGCTTTTTCTTTCTAATAAATTGTTAAAGCTTCTTATGGTTCTCCCATTGTGCTACATCATATTTTTTTTGCCTGTGTCATTTGCTCACAGGAACTTCTACGTTCTGTAAAAGACAGCACTGTGTGGTAGGCCGGCAGCAGTGTTCATTGGTTCCTCAGTATGCAGGGATAATATATGGGTGGCTCTCTTCTGTGAGTAGGGGTTGCTTTTGTATATGTTTTTTCTGAATACCTGGGTTCTTTCAATAGGAAGGCAGAATAGCTGTGGCAGAAAAGTCTGGTAGCAGCCTTTGTCTCAAAGTGGAAGTAAGGTTGAACCCCCCATTTCATGCATGTTCTGTACTTTCCTCCTGTCAAACCTCAGGATTTACTCATCAACCTCAGGCAAGGTGGCAACTGTCCATTCAGGTTTTGGAGTGGAGAGAGAAGATGATGTACTGAAATATTTGACACTTGCTTCTGTCTCTTAATATACTCTGCTGTGAGGTTTTTCTCACCATTACTTGGTTAGTAGTTATGTTATTCGGTGGAGCAGTGGCACAGAGAAAATAGTTCCCCCAACAGCATGTGGCATTTCCTTAGCTGTTGAGAGCATCACTTTTCAATAACAATAATGATTTTTTTAATGTACCTTTTGTGTGGAATATTTATCTGGAAATATAAATGAAAATAGCAGATAGCAATGAATGACTAGCTAGCCACATGCCTGTTTTGATTGTTGTCATTACAGAGTCACTGGAGTCTAATTATAATCATGTCATTACAAACCAGCATTTCAAAGCAGCTTACATTGCTGTACTACTAGGGTATTGTTTAAATATCTTTTTATTTTAAGATACTCTCAAATCACTCTTGGCACTCAGTTTGTTCCTAACTTGAATTACCTTTAATGCTGCCTGTTGTAGAAGCAATGTTAGGTAAATTTCTTCTAGGTTTTTATTCAACATGTGTAGGAGGCACATGTTCTCCCCATTACACAGAAGAATCAACTTCATCCTGTCCTACTAAAAGTTACTGTATTTATGTGTAGAAGCTGAACTAGCTTAGTGCTATAGATTTCTATTAAATGCTGAAGTAATTCTGATACCTGGAGTGCACCCTGCACTCCACTTTCTTTGTGAAGACTGCAGTTCCTTTTAAAAAGCTGAATAAATTATTTTTGACCCATATTCTAGGCTTATTTATATGACTGATAACATAGAGACACTCTAGTCCTTCAGGATAGTAGAGCAGTGCAACAGAGGAGTGATCATGTTGCTCATTTTCAATGACAAGTCCTACTCATGGTCAGCAGTGAAGAGCAGCATGAATCTTGGTTATATCTGTGGTCTGCTAAGCTTTTCTATCTTCAGAGAGTGGGCCATCTTAATGTATAGGAAAGTTAGTTTTGTTTTCTCTTTTGTTAATATGAGAGGCTTTGGGAGTGCGGTGGTGTGCATGCATGGGATGTGACAGTGACAAGTTACCAGCGTTACCAGTGACAAGTGGAGTCCCTCAAGGATCAGTACTAGGACCAGTCTTGTTTAACGTCTTCATTGGCAACATAGACAGTGGCATTGAGTGTGCCCTCAGCAAGTTTGCCAATGACACCAAGATGTGTGGAGTGGCCGACACGCTGGAGGGAAGGGATGCCATCCAGAGGGACCTTGACAGGCTGGAGAGGTGGGCCCATGCCAACCTCACGAAGTTCAACAAGGCCAAATGCAAGGTCCTCCATCTGGGTCAGAGCAATCCCAAGCACCAATATAGGCTTGAGAGCGGCCCTGAAGAAAAGGACTTGGGAATACTGGTGGATGAGAAGCTCAACGTCAGCCATCAGTGTGCTCTTGCAGCCCAGAAAGCCAATCGTATGCTGGGCTGCATCAAGAGAAGTGTGGCCAGCAGGTCGAGGGAGGTGATTCTCCCCCTCTACTCCACTCTTGTGAGGCCTCACCTGGAGTACTGCGTCCAGTTCTGGAGCCCCTATTGCAATAGGGATATGGATGTGCTGGAGTGTGTCCAGAGAAGGGCCACGAGGATGATCAGCAGGCTGGAGCACCTCTCCTATGAGGACAGACTGAGAGAGTTGGGATTGTTCAGTCTGGAGAAGAGAAGGCTCCGGGGAGACCTTCTTGTGGCCTTCCAGTATCTTAAGGGGGCCTACGAGAAAGCTGGGGAGGGAGTTTTTATGCTGTTGGGCAGTGATAGGACTGGAGGGAATGGATTAAAACTAGAGAGAGGTAAATTCAGGTTAGACATTAGGAAAAATTTCTTCACCATGAGGGTGGTGAGACACTGGAACAGGTTGCCCAGAGAGGTGGTGGAGGCCCCGTCCTTGGAAGTTTTTAAGACCAGGCTGGATGGGACTCTGAGCAACCTGATCTAGTGGGAGGTGTCCCTGCCATTGGCAGTGGGGTTGGAACTGGATGATCTTTAAGGTCCCTTCCAACCCTGACAATTCTATGATTCTGTGATGTACACCTTGTGCATAGTGCAGAGAGCTTGACCAGTTGCAGGAAAATTGCTACAATGATGAATACATCTTTTGAAATGTATTGATTTATTGGATATTGCACCTCATTGCCATATTGAACAGGCAGATAAAGTGCAAACTGTATGTAGTCAGCCTGATGCTCTCTAGGTTACAGATGTAGTCAGCCACAATTTTTATCTAGGTATCTTCACCCCATTCTCCATCCCAGAGAGTCAGACCATCAGCTGCAGCTCAGTGATGGAAGCTGAATTTTTTTGGGAGCAACACATAAACTGTGTCCCAGGCCAGGAGCTGGGAAACAAACTGTAATATATGGACATTGTGCAGAAAAGTGGAAAAACATATCGCTTCTTCGTTTTGTCCTTAAGAAAATAGAGCATCCCTGAGTATCACCTTGCTTTGGGGGTTGGAGGAGAGGGAGGAAATTCCAGATAACTGTAGTGGTAATGGTCAAGAGTTGTTGGCACTACAGTAATTACATCGTGCCCTTCAGCTCCCAGTTTTCCACTTCATGGATACTTTCTTTCATGTAGAAGAAAGGCAAAAATCAAGAAAAATAACATTATCTAGTGTCTGGAACAGATGCCTGACAGCACTGCTGATAGGATTTTACTCATGACTTTGCTGCTCTCTTGCTGTGTACTGCTGAATGGTCCATCCTGAATTCTGCCTGGTGGGACATCAGAGCTGTCCCTCCCAGGAGCACTTTGCCTTCTCTATTCTCAGCTTTCAGGCATCTAAAAAAAGCTTGAAAATAAAAATGTTCTTTTAGGAATCTGAAAAATCCCTGCTTCTATCAGTAGTTAGGCATCTCATTGCCCAGTTGGCAGGAAATAAATTCACCCCAATGTGCTGGTAAAATCCCACCTGACTCAATCTGTTTGCTGCTCTTGGTGCCCTCTTTTGGATATGACAACATCTCTCTGGACATTTCTGGACCAGTGCACAATGCTGTATTAGGTCTTTTGTAGCTTACATGGGGAGACATAGGGCTGAATGAATTAGTTGCATTTGAAGCACTTTTAAATCCCTACGTGACCTCCATGGAGATGTTCAAAATCCTGATTAGTCTTTTTCCTTTTAGTTTAAGAATCCACTGACTCTGCTAGCTAGATAGACTGGGAAGGCCAGTGCTAATTCTGCATCAGCTTCTGCAAAGAATATATTTATGTCTCTCCTGGGGACAGCCACAGAGTGCCTCTCCAGCTGCTTGATCCAGTTTCAAAACTGGAAACCACTTTGATTATCCAATTTGAGAAAATAGCCAATATTTCCATGTAGTAAGAGGAGGGGCTCAGAAGTGTGAGAGAGTGCACCTTTCCCATCAAGTTTTTACTCATAGTAATGATATTACTGTATATATTTTCAAATCCTTATGATTAAAGTTGCATTGTCAAGATATTTCTCTTAATGTCTTGATTATTGATTTTACAGAGTGGATGGGGGAAATACCCTTATCTATGGAAAACTTTGTGTGAATAAAGTTTGTAGAAAGCTTGCCTTTTAAAATTTTTTTTAATTGAAAAATCATAAATATTTGGAATCTATACTGAGAAGCTTGACAAAGAATGTTTGTTAGCAAACATGCTTTTTTAAAAATGTTACTAAGTTGAAACCTTGTATTTTCAGACACCCCTGCCCTCCAATGTTTCTGACTGGTCTTCATAAATCACTTTCTCAAAGGTGCTTTGTCATGTTTCATTTGCCTTATAAATAATTGTCATCCTTTTTGGTTTACAAAGTGAACACCTTTTACATTCATGTGGAATTTTTTTAGTCATAATCAGAAATAAATTTCTGTTCCTGATAAGATAAAAGGTAACTTGTATGTCAGCTATCCCAAAGCATGTGTCAGGTAAGACTATACAGGCCAGATGTTAAGTCTTCTCTAAAATTTCCTTGGGAAGAAAATGTGTTTTGGGAATAAATTGTCTTGTTAGTGTCTCTGATTTAATATCTCTGATTTCAGACTGTGTTCGTTAAATGGAACTGCACCAACTGTATTTATAGCTATTCTTTTCTTAACAGCCCCAACATCTCACATGCCCCCTTTATTTACTTCAGAACAATGCAAAATGCATCACTAACTTTCTTTTTCTGAAACTGCAGGAATGCAGGATTTCAATTATCTCAGCAGCAACTGCTTTGAAATCACAGTGGAGCTCAGCTGTGAAAAATTCCCACCTGAAGAAACTCTGAAGGGCTACTGGGAGGACAACAAGAATTCCCTTATCAATTACATTGAGCAGGTAACAAAAAAGAGGATGGCAAAACTCTAGTTATTGTACATAAAACTTCTAAACTTTTTCTGTGTGAACATCTAATTCAAAATTTAATATTAATCTAAATGGTGCTCCATAATTTTTATATGTCTCCAAGGTAGTAAATCCTGTGTGATCTCCCTAAATACATGGCAGAAGAGGGGAAAAGAAGGATTCCTGATATGGAATTCATCTCACCTTAAGCTCTTAATTCAAATGATTTGTGTTGGATTCCTCAATGAAAAGAAATATATGTCACCAAAGTATATAATTCATTCCCTAAGCACTGCTGTATATATTAAGAGAGATGGATTGCCCTCTGCAGATATGAAAGTGTGTGTACAGGTGTAGGATGAATCATCTGGATGTACAGGGAGCATAGATGGCTGGATTAGACTGTAGCTGTCTGGTAGTTCAGTGTAACATTGGGGGACAGCTCTAATACTGGTTTTCTAGGTACTTTGCTGCTCTCTGATTAGCTGCTGATATTCTACCTAGAGCTGTCAGTGTGATGATTCCATTAAAAATTACACAAAATCTGTTTAGAAGTGTAAAGTGTAGTCATGGGTTTAGATACAGAAGCACAGAATGGTAGGGGTTGGAAGGGACCTCTGGCCATGCTCTAGTGCCACTTCCCTGCTAAAGTAGGTTCCCTTAGAGCAGGGTGCACAGGAACATGTCCAGGTGGGTTTTGAATATTTCCAGGGAAGGAGACTCCACAACCTCTCTGGGCAGCCTGTTCCAGTGCTCTGTCACCCTCATAGTAAAACAGATTCTCCTTATCTTTAAGTGGAACTTCCTGTGTTGCAGTTTGTGTCCATTGCCCCTTGTCCTGTCACTGGGTACCACTGAAAAGAGACTGGCCCCATCCTTTTGACACCCCACCTTTAGATATTTATAAGCATTGATCAGATCCCCCCTCAGTCTTTGCTTCTCCAGGCTAAACAGTCCCAGGTCTCTTAGCTTTTCCTCATAAGGGAGATGCTCCAGTCACCTAATCATATTTGTAGCCCAACGTTGGACTCTCTCCAATTGTTCCGTGTCTCTCTTGAACTGAGGAGTCCAGAACTGAACACAGCGCTCCAGATGTGGCCTCACTGGGGCAGAGTAGAGGGATAGGAGAACCTCCCTCGATCTGCTGGTCACACTCTTAATGCATCACACTTAATGCGTCTCAAGATACCATTTGCCTTCTTGGCCACAAGGGCACATTGATGGCTCATGGTTAACTTACTGTCCTCCAGGACTCCAGGGTCCTCCTCCATGGAGCTGCTCTCCGTCAGGTTAGTCCCTAACCTGTACTGGTGCATGGGGTTATTCCTTCCCAGGTGCTGGACTATACACATGCCCTTGTTGAACTTCATTTGGTTCCCCTCTCGCCAGCATTCCAGCCTGTTCAGGTCTCATTGAATGGCCACACAGCCTTCTGGTGTGTCTGTCACTCCACTCAATTTTGTATCATCAGCAAACTTGCTGAGAGTACAGCCTGTTCCTTCATCCAGGTCATTGATGAATATGTTTAACAAGACCAGACCCAGTACTCACCCCTGGGGGATATCACTCATTAAAGACCTTCAACTAGACTGTGCCACTGATCACAGCCCTCTCTGCTCCATCATTCAGCCAGTTCTCAATCTACCTCACTGCCCACTCATCTAACCCACAATTCCTAAGCTTATCTATGAGGATATTATGGGAGGCAGTGTAAAAAGCCTTGCTGGAGTTGAGGTAGACAACATCCACTGCTCTACCCTCATCTACCCAGCTGGTTATTCCATCATAGAAGGCCATCAGATTGGTCAAGCAAGATTTCCCCTTGGTGAGTCCATATTGACCACTCCTGATAATCTTGTGCTATTGGGTTGTTAGAAGTAAGAGTTTAAAAATAGATCTACGTGTGTGTTTGAAATTTTTTGTTGTTGTTGGTTTGTGTTGTGTTGTGTGTGTTTGTTTTTATTTTGTTTTGGTGGGATTTTTAATTTTTTTTTTCTGTATTTTAATAATTTTGTGCCAGTGCAACAGGCTGCACTGAAATGATGGTTCTGAGCAGTGTGGGGTTGAAACCTGGATATTGTAGTTCAAGATTACAAATATATCTGATATATTGCTGCACTCCTGGGATTGTGAAATCAGAAACATACTTGAGCAGCACTGGTCAATTAATACATTCATTTCTTTAAGATCTTATTGGTGCAGAAATGCTTTAGTTAGCTAGAAATTGGAAATACTTGAATATTTGAAATATTTGAGTTATACTGTTTTGCTAGTAAGTGGTGTGTGGGCTGAGGAAAAAAAGCTGTATCCCTGCAGCCCTGCAGGCTTTTCCCCATTTATTATGGGATCCATCTCAAATTGTTCAGGTCCTTTGCACGAGTTAATTTTCTCTGAGTCGTGGAAAACTAGGGTGTCACTACATTTTCCAAGTGACTAATGTGTAAGAGATTATTTTGCCAATTTATTTTGCTCCTGTGGAGCTGCTGACTTTATCCTTGAAGTTGAGATGGTCTATCTTAACATGGGTTTTTATCCTCTCACAGGATAAGAGGCCCAGCTCTGTGCTCCAGCTCCCCTGTGACTACTGAAGACAGTGCAAATATGTACTTTCTGCTTTTCTAAGCCCATCTGTCTCAGGCTTCTCCCACGGTGTAAATTAGAGGAATCTGGTTAACTAAATTATAGCAGCTGAATACACCATATAGGTTCATAAAGGGCGACATCAACATCCCAAAATAAAATATGTGAGCTACAAGCCATTTCAAATATCACAGAATCAGAGAGAATCCTGAACTCCACAGTACTTTCCCACTTAATTTTCAGGCTCCCAATAAGAAACAATGCTGCACAGGTTCAGATATTCCCTCTCTCTCCAGCACTGAGCAACCTGTCTTAGGGAGCTAGGAAAAGGTAGTTGATCCTCAGTCTCTTGCCTCCGAGGAGCTCTGTTCAGACCACGCTTAAGAAATACCAGCAGGAGTAGTCTTTCCACACACTGTAATCAAATCAATGCTTTAATTTCATATATGCTGGGAATAGATTTAGGTACTGTTGGTGCTGTTGCCTGGAGTATGTAGCCTAAGAGGCAAGAAGGAACTAGCAGGACATGACCCACTATCACTTTGCTTTCACAGGCCCTGTGGAGAGTGTTGTAACTCTATGTGGTCTCAGCTCAAAGACCTGGATGTTTTGGGTACACAGTAGAGAGCTCATGCATTTTACACAGGGATTGCTCATCAAAGTCCAAGTGCCCAACATTTATGTTTGTGCCCTTATTGTATTTCACCTTTAAGCAGTTATGTCCATAATTAGCCCTAAATTCTTACAGTTGATGAAACTTCAAAAACAAAACCAAAAGATATTTTTTTAGCCTTTCTTTCAAAGCTTTTCAGGACATTCATTAATCCTCAGTGACAAAGAGTTTCAAGTCAGTGTTCACATATATTATGATTTGATGCATATTTCTGAGAAATGCTTGCATTGCACAAAGAAATTAGTATAACTATCAGCTGAATTATTTTTCCTCTTCACTGTTTGTTCCGTTATGGTGTTTAGTAATCCTTGATAGTGGTTGCAGTATAGACTGTGGGATCCAGAACATGCATTGTCAGATATATCAATATATATCTCACTAATCAAAATGCAAGAATTTCTAGTGACTTCCCATGTGTTGCTGACTTTATTTTAGATTCATCGAGGAGTGAAGGGGTTTGTTAAAGATCTTCAGGGGAATCCAATAGCAAATGCTACAATTTCTGTGGAGGGGATAAGCCATGACATTACGTCAGGTGAGTGTTGTACCTCATCAAAACAAGAGGTGCTGGAATATACTGCTCTTCCCCTCTGCTTGGCAGCCTGGAGTCATTTCAGATCATCTTAGCTGAAGCTTTAAGGGACCAACATTTTTGAAGCCAGGAAAGCATGTTGTGCCTGAAGAAGCTTGTTGCCTGTAGGATTTCACAAATCTTTCTCCTGTAGTTTGCTCTCAAAGTAGCTGGATACTGGTTGTTGGGACTTCATAGATCTCTGTTGTGAATTGTTTCTGGTTGCTCTTGGTTATTTGTGCATAGTTTGTCTTTTCATTTGTGGTGCAAGTAGTGTTTGACAGCTCTTCTAAGATTTAAAGTCCTGTCAGCAGTGCTATTTTGAGTTTGAAGGCTAAATGGTAGTCCAAAAGTGTTAATATTACTTAGGATGCAATCATACCTTTTGGTATATAAATCTTGACAGATTTTTCACTTCACATAACTTCTTCCTGCAAAGATAAATTCTCTCTTCTACTTAGAATTTTGTGACTTTTTTTAGAAGGGCAGCGCTAAATGAGGAAAGAATCATGTTGGGGTTCATAGAAAATTGTGTGTAACCACTTTGGTGGTGGTGTGTTTTATATTAGGAATTAATTAAAAGGTAGCTTGCACATTGACAATTTACAGTCTTCCCTGTAGACCTATGCTTTCTTATTTTGAATGACATTTTTGTTGTTTGCAAAACATGCCAATTTGAAAAATAATAATAAAATGTTTATGCATGAGCTGCATTATGATTTTATCAATGATGTGTCTTACTATATTGTTACAGTGATGCAGAATGCTAAGAAACAGGACTGGTAACCCTTTCAGTTGGTTTCGATTTCTATTTGTTCTCACATTTCTGCCAAGCAGGAGAACAGTCTGTGATAGCATTGACCATCTTCTTTCACTGTATATAAGAAGGCAAAAAGTACAGAGGTTGGAAATAAATTTTGAGGGATAATAAAAAAGGGCATAAGCTCTGCATTTTGTGTGATGAGAGTGATGTGTGATGGTACCACAGCTCCTGCTTCTATGGTACAAAAAAGCCTGTAATCATGAATCCTTTCACATCTTTGTGTATAAGCCTGGAAGTCATATAATGTCAAAACAGTGAGGAAAACAAGTGCTTGAATTTTAACACATTCAAAAAGAAAGGTAAATATTCTTTGGCTTTTGTTTTGTTTTTTTTTTTTTTTTTTCCTTGCTCCTTTGTTCCTGAATTTTAACTCCACTTTGTTCAAGTGCCAGGAATTATAATAGATTGTTACTATAGCTCTGCAGCAGATTTTTTTTTTTTCCCTTTCTGCTCTCTGAAGAGAAAAGTCTGGGAACAACCGGACTGACTACTGACATTTTTTGACTGTGTGAATTGCAGACATTGAAGTAATGTTCCCCCTCTGTGCTGTGCAGTTGCAGATGTGCTGAAAAAGCATTTAAGGAACTGTCAGAAAGAACATGCCAAGGCTTTTAAATGGCATTGCTAACTGACCTTTAGAACAGCTTTGCAATGTTTTCTGGGGATAGAAAAATTCAGAGTATTAGACTGTGACAGATTAGATAATTGCCCACTGCTGCTGCAGGGAGGATCTGAGTCTTCGTGAAAATGGGAGAGGGTCATTTCCAGAGAAGAGAATGATGCATTTTTGTTCTGTGACTAAAAAAAGATGATATGCAGTAACACTTGGTGCAGTAGGAGCCTTTATTTGACCTGAGCGGATCAAACTTTGATTTCTTTGTTTAGCTAAACAGAAAAAAAAAAGCTCTAGACATTACCTGGATACTAAAACATGTAGATAATGATGCTTCATGTAAAATATTCTAGGAAATTATGATTTATAGCTTTCTCTGCGAGAAAAATTGAGAGAGGTGGTCCTATTTATTTAAAATTGATGAGAATAAAATATATTTACATTTAGATTTTTAGAATATTGAGTGACATTAAAAAATAACATTGCATTGCAAACTGAAACTCAGACACTTAACAGGAGCTGTACGTTGGCTGGGGGATGCTTCATAGATAGAATAATCATAGAAGGTATTGGGTTGGAAGGGACCTCTAAAGGTCATCTAGTCCGAGCCCCCTGCAATATGCTGGGCCACATCTAACTAGGACAGGCTGCTCAGAGCCTCATCAAGCCTGGATGTCCCATACTATCCTTTTCTTCACTATGCTGGAGAGCCTTCAGCCTCAGAAGGCCAAATCTTTCATGAAGGCTCCAGCACAACTTCAGAGTTTAAATCTGTGTTTTGGTTACCTGAAAAGAAGAAATTCTGTAATGATATATTAATACAGCCCTTACAATAGAATCCTTTCAGACAGACAAAAGGAAAAGGCTGACAGGAATACAAAAGACTCCAAGAAGATATATGCTCCCTTTTCTTTAGCTGTGTAATTAATTTTATACATATTTGTTCTGATTCTTTTCTTCTTCTCAACAGCCAAGGATGGTGATTATTGGAGATTGCTGGTGCCTGGAAATTATAAACTTACAGCCTCAGCACCAGGCTATTTAGCAATAACTAAAAAAGTGGCTGTGCCCTTTAGCCCTGCTGTTGTGGTAAGTACTCATGTGTGTTGGTTTATCATCTGTGATATATATAAAAATGGTCTCTTTCTTTTTTCCTTCTTGGTATACATGTAAGCATGAGGTAATTTTTTCAGACTATTTCAGAATATGCTAGTTTAGAAGATGGTCTGGAAATCTACTCTTCTAGTAACTTGCTACACAAGCCACTAAGAATAATGTAATTGTAAACTCATTTCATCTCCAGCTGGTCTTATTTAAAGTGCTAAGCCCCTGAGAAGGGTAATATTGAGAGGTACCTGAACTTCTTTTAATTGGTTGATGTGTGAAGAACCAAACAGATAGAAGATTACAAAATATCTTTAAATAGCACCACATAAAACATCAGGTCTCAAGGAAAAAGTAAGAGATATTGATGTTTCTAATCTAAATTGTCAAGTGACTACCTGCATAGGTTAAAACCAGTGTTTATCTCTGTGCAGAAAGACAATGATGGAGCACTGCTTTATGCAGATCACAGAATCATAGATTGGTAGGAGTTGGAAGGGACCTGTGGAGAACATCAAGGCCAATGCAGGAACACCCAGGGCAGGCCACACAGGAACAGTTCATAGAAACATAGAATGTTTTAGGCTGGAAGGGACCTCTAGAGGTCATCTGGTCCAATCTCCCTACACAAGTAGGGACATCTCTACCTAGGGCAGGTTGCTCAGAGCCCCATCATGCCTGACCTTGAATGACTCCAGGGGTGGGGCCTCCACCACCTCTCTGGGCAGCCCAGTGGTCTATCACCCTCATATTAAAGAACTTTTTTCTAACATCCAGTCTAAACCTATCCTTTCCCAACTTAAAGCCATTGATCTTTGCCCTGTCATTACAAACCCTTTTAAATAGACCTTCCGCTACCTTCATGTAGGCCCCCTTCAGGTACTGGAAGGTCACTGTAAGGTCCCCCTGGAGCCTTCTCTTCTACAGACTGAACAGCCCCAACTCCCTCAGCCTGTCTTCATATGAGAGATGCTCCATTCCCCTGATCATTTTGGTGGCCCTCCTCTGGACACACTCCAATATGTCTACATCCTTCTTGTGCTGGGGGCTCCAGAACTGGACGTAGTACTCCAGGTGAGGTCTCACCAGGGCAGAGCAGAGGGGCAGAATCACCTCTCTTGATCTGCTGGCCACAGTTCTTTTGATGCAGCCCGGGATGTAATTGGCCTTCTGGGCTGCTTCTCGCTGCCACATTGGTGGCTCATCTCCAGTTTTTCATCCACCAGCACCCCAAGTCCCTTTCCACAGGACTGCTCTCCAGTATATCCTCTCCCACCTATACTGATAATGCTGGGCTCTCTGGCCCTGGGGTACAACCCTGCACTTGGCCTTGTTGAAACTCATAAGGTTCATCTGGGCTCACCTCTCCAGCCTATCCAGGTCCCTCTGGATGGCATCCCATCCCTCTGGCATATCAGCTACACCCCCCAGCTTGGTATCATCCACAAACTTGCTGAGGGTGCACTCAATGCCATTGTCAATATCATTAATGAAGATATTAAACAACACTGGTCCCAGCACAGACCCTTGAGGGACACCGCTCGTCACCTTCCTCCATCTGGACATAGAGTTGTTGACCATCATTCTCTGGATGCGACCATCTGGCCAGTTCTTTATCCACTGAACCCATAATTCTCCAGCTAAGATAAGGATGTTGTGGGTGACTGTTTCAAAAGCCTTGCAGAAGTCCAGATAGATGACATCCATAGGTCTGCCCTTGTTGACTGATGCAGTCACTTCATTGTAGAAGGCCACTAGGTTGGTCAGGCAGGACTTGACCCTAGTAAATCCATGCTGACTACCTAGGATTATCTCCTAGATCCAGGAGTGTCTTGAAAATGTCCAGAGAAGGAGACTCCACAACCTTTCTGGGCAGCCTGTTCCAGGCTCTGTCACTCTCACAGTGAAGAAGTTTTTCCTCATGTTGAGGTGGAACTTCCTGTGTTTCACCTTGCTACCATTACCTCTCATTCTATCACAGGGCACCAGTGAAAAGAGACTGGCCCCTTCTACTTGACACCCACCCTTCAGATATTTGTAAACCTTCATAAGATCCCCTCTCAGTCTTCTCTCTTCTCCAGGCTAAACAGCCCCAGGGCTCTCAGCCTTTCCTCATAAGGGAGATGTTCCAGTCCCTTCATCATCTTTGTAGCTCTCCCTTGGACTCTCTCTAGTATTTCCCTGTCCCTCTTGAACTGAGGAGACCAGAACTGAACACAATGCACTAGTGAGGCCATATTTGGAGTAGAGAGGTAGGAGAACCTCCCTCAACCTGCTGGCCACACTCTTCTTAGGTGCCCAACATGTATGATGAATAAGACCTAGGCTGCATCTAAGTTCGGAAGCATTTTTAATTCATCCTCTGTAGAAGTATGGATTCTGCTTTTACCAATTAGAATAAATACTTATATCTCTAGTGTGTATCATATGCTAGGATATACTACACTAGCACATCTTATCTATACTAATAAGCCATGTATAAGATGACATAGAAGTGAAATTGTGTTTTGATATGGCTTGAGACACTTTGGAATAGACTTAGCCTAAAATGGAAGGTACCTCCCTGAGCCACATGTCTGTGTTAAACAACTTAATTCAATAAATGATTCTTAAAAGCCTACACTTCTATTTTTCTATAAGTCTAACCAGTGGTTTTGATTATTTTGTTTACTCAGGTTGATTTTGAACTGGAGTCATTGTCTGAAAGAAAAGAAGAGGAGAAAGAAGAGTTGATGGAATGGTGGAAGATGATGTCAGAAACACTAAATTTTTAAATGAAAATTTTGGCTTTATAGCTTTTAATCTATTATATGTTGACTTAGTATACTGTACTGTGGAAAGTCCCTATATTCTAGATTTTGTGCACTTCATAATAATTAACTTTTAATTTTTTGGTCATCTTTTGATTAATATGATGACAAATAACTACTAGCCTCCTAGCTAGATAAATAAGTTATTATTTTTCTTTCATATTGTTACAGAAAATTTACTCATATACAGATCAGAAAAGAGTGATTGTCTCTGCAGCCTGTATGCAAGTACAATCAGTAGTGTATTATTTGCAAGTTCAAATATGTAGGTTAACTCTTGATTTTAAAAAGAAATATGCTGTAGTCAATTCCCAGTACTGCCAGAAATACTCGACGGGGCATAGTAGTAGACAGTGCTCTTTACTGAGTTCTATAATGGATGTTATAGAAAAGATTTATAATAACAGTGTGTGGTGTAATAATGTTTTACAAGGATTAAAATTCAGTATAACATTTTGTATGTCTCTGGTCTTGGGGCTATTTAAATATATAAGAAACATAAGCAAAGTTCATTTTTAGTAAGGAGAAGGAATCTGCATAAGCTCTTTTTTTAAAGATGGCATGGAATGAATTCCAGAAATAGCAGAGCTTTATTCCTTAAACTGTTAATGATATTTCAAGATTAGATTATAATTATATCTCATTACTTATTAGCCAAGTTAAAAATTCTGAATCGGCAAGGAAGAAGGGCTTGTGTATCTTGCTAGTGCGCTGCTTCTATTTGTTCTATAGCAAGTAAAAAAAAATGTTACAGGTAATGTCTGTTTTAGTTAAATAACTTCTCAACAATCTACATGTGTCAATAATCAGACAAAAGTTCATATGCTTACTTAGAACTATCAGAACATTAGAGTTTAGACAATGAACTGGAAGTCTGCTGAGGACATGCATTTAATCTCACAAGCCAGTGATGGTTTTGTTTTCAACTTTCTTTTTATTGCTGGCTAGTCTTATTTAAAACTAAAACCATGACAGATACATGAAATTTTTTCAGTGTGGTGACATTTTCCCTACATAGTTGAAGATGATAGAAAAAGGAACTTTGATTTAAAAAGAACCTTCTTCCTCCCATTTTTTTTTTTAAGTATACTTGAATTAATTTATTTTATTTATGATGAGTGAAGTTTGTGAGTCAGAAAATACACATGATCCATAGTAGGTGCAAGTTTGGTATAATTCTTCTGAAACAACTGCTACTTGACAGCAACTAAGCATGTCATCTGTTTGAAAGCTTACACACTGTTGCTGGCCTATTTTAATTCAAGATCAGGTGTTGGATCTAGATTTCCTTCCTCTCTTTCTTTAGTATCACTGTGTGTGTTTTGACTAGCATATTATTTTAATTGATGCTACAGGAATTCACTAGTGTTCAGACCAACTAACAGTGCACTTTCGTGCTCCTGTTGTAAGTGAAAAATCACACATTCAGGTCTAGGAACCAAATTTACCTTCTTTGCATATTTTAAAATACCATTTTCTGACAGTATGAAAATATTTAATAATATTAGCACTTTACAGAATCACAGAATGGTAGGGGTTGGGAGGGACCTCTGGAGATCCTTTAGTACAAGCCCTCTACTAAAGGAGGTTCACCTAAAGCAGGTTGCACAGGATCATGTCCAGGCGGGTTTTGAAAGTCTCCAGAGAAGGAGATTCTACAACCTCTCTAGGCAGCCTTTTCCAAGGCTCTGTCACTGTCAGACTAAAGAGGTTTTCCTTATGTTTAGATGGAATTTCCTTCATTTCAGTTCATGCCTGTTGCCCTTTGATCCTTTAAAATAACTGTCTTAAGGTTTGACACACATTGCTGTATTGAACAGCAATAAAATGGCATTAATTTTCTCTCATGTTGATATGTAGGTTGATATGTAACCTGTAGCTCAAGAAGTAGATATTTAATTCCAAATTTGAGGAATTTCACCCACTGTAAGTTGTTATGCAGTGATGAACTTCCAATCTCCCTTGTGATGTGGAACACCTGTGGCAAATGAAGAATCTTACCTGAACATGTCTCGATAATAACTTGTGACTAGCTGTATACAAGAGCATGCATAAAGGATGCCCAGTTACACCAGCTCAGGTGTTTATGACAATTTGAAAGGCTAAGATAGGTAGCACAAAACACACTCTGTGTCTGGAAGAAACGATGTTATTTTGAACTGAACCAGGTAAAATTGAATTACAGTATAGAAAGGAATTGTCACAAGGGAGTGTTGGACTGTTGAGAAATGGCTATAGGAGTGTTTCTGGCCTGCAAACTAATAAGGCAAGTGTGTATTTGTACACAACACCCTGCTCTGCCCCATCCAAACCTAACAATTTAAATCCAAAAGATATTAGTACATGTTGCAATGCCTGTCGTATATCCAGTCTTCCTGTGTGGTGGGTTTTGTGGCATAGTTAGCACAGCCGTTACATCAAAGTGATCTCATAATAGATTTCTGATCCGTACTTGTATTATGTGTGTGAGATCCTTTGGTCTCCAGTTTCATGCATTTGCTATTAAATATAGTGTCCCTTAATCGATCTCTTTGTTTTGCTCTAGATGATTGCTTGCTATTACTGTGCTGAGAACAGGTTAAAGTGATTAAATATTACAACACCAGAACCACTGCCACTGTTCTTGCTGTAGGTAAACATCCTTAAGAACAGCATAGCCAGGACTCTTGATAAATTAATTCATTATGTGGCTTTCCTAGCTGAACTGAGCTGTGTTGTAGGACTGTGTATGTTTAAATGGAAGATTAAAGTGTTGTGTGATGCTGAGCTTTTGGTTAAAAAGGCACATGCTTGTACTATTGTACAATAAATCTACAGGTTTATTTAAAATGTAAAATGTGTGAGTAATTTACAGGTTCAAAACATGACCTCTTTGGCTATGTATGTTTGCAAAGCATGTTTTCAACATCCTCACTGAGGTGCATGTGCCAATTAATCTGCTGTTTGAACAGAGAAGCTAGACTGGGGGTAGTGTGAGTATGCCATTAAGAGCCATCCATAGTCCCTTAACTTTGTGTCAGAACATCTTTCTTTTGGGGTAGACATCTTTCTAAGTCCCATGCAGGTTTTCAAGTAAACTCATGGAAAAGAATGAGATGCTTTTCATCCATGCAGGGTCAGTGGGGACAGAGCATACACTTTTGCATGTCTCTCCCTTCCACAGCATTTATAAATCTTTTCTTTTTCCATACACCTCCTCAGGATTAAAAAGTGGAGTATGCAGTGCGTGGGCAAAACTATACATTCTATATAACTACGGTGGTCAGGATTATAATAACAAAATCAGTCAAATAAAATTACATCTGAACTGCGTTTCCCTTCTAGATTGTGGTGTTCATGTTGATATATGTGAATTCGCATACAGTCCTGGCTATTCCTGCGCTGCTAATAAACATACATTAAAATATAGATTAAAACTGAGGTGGTATATAAGAAAGAATTGCTACCAAGTTTCTTTCTCAGGTTTTTTAACCCATCTAGCAGGTGTGTTAGGAACACTTAATAATTAGCCCACGAAAGGAAAAGGATTCTGATAAGAATGGCAGGAAGTTTTTAGAAGAGTTGGCATTTAAAGTTAAAAAGTGCAGTTCCTGTGAGCCTGATTCTTTCCCATATTTGAGCTTGGTTTGACTCAGACCTGCAGAGACTGTAAGAATAGCAGCAGTTTAATGAGCATCTGTCATGGTTTAGGGTCAGGGCTGCCCCCTAAACTTATAACAGGTGCTCTCAACCCCTCTCCCTCCCCAAAGGGGAAGAGAAAGGGAATAAGGGAGAGAGACTCAGTGACTAGAAAAGGAAACTAGAACAGCTTTAATGAGAATAATACTAAAAAAGATATATACACAAATATATACAAAACCAGTATCCAACCCAACCCCCTCATGGCAATTACATCACTGGCACCACTGATGCTGAGGAGCAGGTAGCGGGACAGTCCCAGACTGGGCCCAGCAGCAGATGTGAACTGTGTTCAGGAGCTGGATTCTTGTACTGGATTCAGGAACACACAGAGAGGGATCTAAGGCAGAACGGACAGACTCAAAAGCCAGCCATTGAAGAAGTGAGGAAGAAGATGAAAGAGCTGAGCTGAGAGCCTGACCCTCCTTGACCCCTCAGCTTTATACCAAATATGCTATATCTGGGCTAGAATCCATCACTGGTCAGTTTAGTCACCTTTCCTGTCCCTTCCTCCCTGCAGGTGCGGCCTTTTACTTTCTGCACCCCAATGCAGTACACAAGATCCAGCAGTGGCTTTGGTCTGCACACCCATCCTTGGTACTAACTCTAAACATGGGGTATTACCACTGCTAGAAGCAGACTCTGCCTGTGGAAACAGGCTGCTAACTTCAGACAGTGCAGTCAGTTAGAAGAACTGAGCTGAAAAGTAAAATCCCTGAACAGAATTAGTTCTGTTCTCACTTAAGCTAGAATACCGCCTCTCTCAGAGTTAGAGGAGCCACCTAGAGCTTTTCAGTAAACCTGCTCCACCAGAAGTGTATCTTATTTCCTACTTGTAATTAGCACTGGAAATGCAGGATGCAGAAACATCACTGCAGTGCTTGCTTTCTGCCTTCCTGACTCTTGCAAAGAGCTCATTCTGATTGTTTCCTTGCAAGTATTTTATTCCCCTGTACATTTCTCTTTATGTAGAGCTGCATTTATTATGAATAATTTACTGCTTGTTAATTTGTCTCGTAAGTTCAGTCACTGACACAGCCTCTGTTCCAGTATTAATAACTTCTATAATTAAACCCAGTAAACAGAAACACTCGGGAGATTTTCTGAAAGTCATGGCATTAAACTCAGTTGGTTTGTTTGTCTCCTGGTTTGTGAAGGTTTTGAGTGAGCTTCAAGTTTCCATTTATAAAGCTTGCTTTAGGGGGAGAAGAAAATGACAACTGGGAAATTTATATAATGCTATGCCCCCAGAGGCTAAGGTTTTGAGCAGTATAGTAAGTATTGGAATAAGCATTATAAAAATTAGATATTTAGAAACAACTGGCCTTTGCTTTTCCTAGCTGAGATAATAGGAGTATATTAATTGAGTTGAATGGTCTCGCAGTGCTGATCTTTCTTCAGTCTTCCTTATTTTGCTTCTCCATACCTTAGGCCTTCTACTTCATCAATGATTTAAACACATCTGCGATTAGGCACTGTTTATCACAGTGCTAGATTTTCCCCGAATTTAATGGTTATTACTGCATGTTATTTCATCTTTGTCCTACTTTCACATTCAGTTAAGCCACCACAGATTTTTGTAATCACGCATCCCTCTGTGCACAGTGGAAATTGTCAATGAGAGAAGCTGAAGAGTTTGGCTTCTGCGCTGGGAATGTAAAGGGAATTTGACATCTGGGAATGCACTGGAAGCAGTTTAGTATTGTGAAATAAGTAGATTTTTGTAGACCTTTTTGCTAATCATTCTGTAGTGGAGGGCTGAATAGGATTATGTGCCTATGGGATTCTAAGAGTGCAGTATGTCTGTGCCTCTAGACTTTAGATAAAGCTACTCTGGAAAGATTCCTGTTAGTTTCACAGAGGTTTTTATTAGAACCTCAAGCCTGGGATTTGAGTAGTCATCACTGTCTGGTGCCAAGGCGGCTCATTTTTGCATAAGTAGTAATTGTTCTTCATCTTTTCCAGGAGAAAGATGCAAAATAATAAACAGGAAGTCCACTTTCAGAAAGTGCAGAACTGGACATGGAACTTGTGAAGATTATTTGCAATATCTAAAGTAGAAATAATGGAGATTAGCTGGACCAGGGGCAACCTATAGCTCACTAAACTTCTGAACTGCTGCTCAGTGAAAGATAGGAGGGCAAACCATTTTTGTTATGTTCACCCATTGAGGATGTGGCTAGGGCTGTAATTTAGAGACAAAATACAGAGCTAGATGAACTTCTTACCTGACTACAGTATGGCAGCAATAGAGGGGTTCACAGTGTTACAGTACCATCTATTAATGTGACATTCCAGTTCATGGACTTGGAGAAGCATCTGCTCTGTGGTCCTCTGTGTGCTGTTGTACAAGGGTGCAGAACCAACATCCCTCCTCGACATTCCAGCACCTCTTGCACAGAAGGCAAATTAAACACATTTCAGAAACTATGGACAAGATTCAAAAGAGAACTTCACTGCCAAGAGCAGTACAAAATTACAGTCTGACTTCCCTCCCTTCAACTCACTAAATATCCACCCACATGGCTTTCCTTGGCTGCTTCCAGTTCTCTCTCTGGGTGTGTCAAAAACTAGCCCAGCCTGAGCAGCTCAAGCAGCACCTCTGCCAAGACCCATCAGGAATGGATTAGAGGACTTTCTTGGGTCTGAAGATCCTAAGTTTGCACCTGCACTGTGAGGCAGGTCCCCTGCAATGGCTTAGCATCCTGAATCTTCAGGTCTCCAGAATGAGGACCCACTAGTAGCTTGCCTTTGGCCTGCATGCTTTGGTTTCTTCTAATAAAGGTAGAAGACTGTTGCTGCACTTCCTTGGTGGTGTAAGAGGAAGACTTCCTTGGTGGTATAAGAGAATCTGGCTTATGTCTCTGACTCCACATTAGACCATGGCAGGCGTACATTAAAGCTCAGAGGCTGAGAAGTGCTCTTGAATTCTGTAGGTTAGACATGGTCTGAGACAGGGTTTCTGAGCCATAGTCTTAGAAACAATCTGGAAAGGAATAGCAGTAAGCCTAATACTGCCTTCTTTCCCCTTCAGATTCAGGTGATTCATTTGAAGGTCATGATATTTATGCCTGTATATGCATCTATCAGCATAACTGCTTTGTGTTTCCTGTGGGCGCTGGAATGCTTTTTAGTTTATAGAAAGCTAGTCCTGGTATTACTGGGTTTTAACAAATGTAATAAAAACTGTTGACAGTTTTGCAGATGTTTAGTGTATAAAAACTTAGGGCCCAGAAAGATCTTACTGCAAAGAAAAGACTGAGATGCTGCAGAGTTTATCTTTGGAATTCACTGTGTACATACACACATAGATAAGGTTGGTCTTGATGATCTTGAAGGTCTCTTCCAACCAAAACTATTCTATGATTCTATTACAGATGTGTGTGAGAGGGAAGAAGCAGGGCAAGAATGTACACCATCTCTAGGCTATTTTAGGTACTTAATTGCTCAGAAATCATTGAGGACACCTATTCTGTTCATTATAAAAGGGAACATAGACTCCTGATTTGAAGAATCACGTCGAAATTACATGCTTATGTTAGACAAGTAATCCCAGGCAGACCCTTGTGTTATGGGACTAGGTGTCCTCAGAGGACAACGAAGATGCCCCCTGGTGGGGAAAGCCAAAGAGACACCTCACCAAAGAGGCCAGGGAAGCCTGGGGTCCAGTTACTGCTTGTGGGAATATTTTAAAATATGTAACATACAGCGCTAATGTAGCTGATGACTATGGCAAAATGATAGTGGTGTCTCCAGGCTTGGCATGCAGCTGCCATGCATCACGTCTGATGCACCAGGTGCCTTTCATGCACCCTGCTGAAGCCTGTAGACCTGAATCTTTTGCATTTTGACAAAAAAAAATTTTTAAAAAGTCCTGTTTATTATCTGGTTTAGTAGGGCTTTTGCAAAAGAAACTGCTGAAGGGAACGCTTTCTCATGTCTTCTTGAGGAAACTGAAAGACTTAATGAACAAAATGGTTCTGAACTTTGTTATACCAGGACAGGACACATGCCCTTCCAAATAAATACAGTGTCTGTCTTCAGCTCTCTATTTCCACAAATATCTGACAAGCTTCAGCATCAGATGCTAGTTAATGTATGTGGTAATAAGCAAAATGTTAAACATCTGCAAAATCTTCTGATCATTTCTGTAATGTCTCAAAAGTTAGACATAGCTTGCAGGGGATTTCCACTGAGAAGAAACAAAATTTGGAGGACTTTCTAAGTTAAGTCATTCAATATTTGTTTGCCAGTACACTGTATGGCATTACAAGATGCCAAGATAAATTCAAATTAACAAGAAAAATATTTAGTATTATTGGTTGTGGGTTTACATAAGTTGCCGGCGCATTATGTTAAGAATTATCAGATAAATAGTTGCCAGGAAAAAAGAAGTCCAACCGAGAAAATATTATATATAATACACTTGAATAATTATCACAGAAGAATAATTTTTTTTAGGGGATTTTTCTTCAGCAAAGCAAATTTGGGGATGTGTCCACAGACTGTTTCAAAATTAATTGATCTCAAAAGCATCATTTTAAATTTAAGAAAATTGAAGCCAAGATAAAAATAGAAAACACTATGAATTCTAAAATAAAAATACAATAAATACAAATCTAGATGAATATAAAAAGATTGAAGTGAATATTTGTGTACCAAAATCATTCACTTATGATAAAACCTTCTGGATGCCTTAGATGCCTTTGAAAACTGTAGGTTGAAAAATATTTTTTAAAAAGGGCTATTAAAGGTAAACAGTAAAATTTTGAAAAACATGCTATTGGGCTTCCACTTGAATCTTTCATTTATAAAAATGTCATTTCAGATTGTTGATATTTTATGTTATAATGCTTATACTTAAAAGCATTTTTACTAGTTTCATAGTTTTTGTTAATGTAGCCACATAACTGAACTCACAGTCCAGCAAAGAAAGACTGAACAAGATCAGATAGTTGGCAGCTGAAACTAAGCAAACTCAGACACAGCACTAATGTTCAGTATTTTCTAAGTGACACTAATTCACCTCTGCAATAGTTCATGTAGCTGTATGGTAGATTTTTCATCACATGATTTTTTAAAAATGACTGTTGTCCTTTTGAAAGATTGTTTTAAATGCTGTTTGTGTTCCTTGGCTGAACCAATCCTTTATTCTTTGTGGGTACGCCCTTTCAGTTGATTGTCCCATCTGGTTTAATTGTTTCCTGAGGCTTTAGACAATCCCTTTGCACTTCTGCTTCATCAATCTAAGAGCAGTTTTGGATGCATTAATTACGTGATTCTGAGAATTCAGGCTTGGGTTCTGTGGGCAGCATCTGTATGCCATTAAAAATATCTGGGTACTGATTTTCAATGTTAGCTTCTGGGTTGGTTCCCTTACTATCTGTGCTCTGAATGAAGTCAAGTGAGATTTTTTAGCATTGATTGTGAACTTAGTTTTCAAATATAACAGAACCTGCTGAAATGTTATAGGAAAGTGACTTTAAAATCAATCAAAATGCTTAAAAGGGCTTTCTCTCCTCCTTCAGTCTAACATGTCTCTCAGTCTTCTTGGAATTACACTTTTCCTAGAATTTACTAATTAAAGACTGGCTTGCATGGTATTTATAATGTCAGCAGCTTCAGCTCCCGTAAAATCCAAGAAAATTATTTGTACTGAAAGACTCCATTCCTCTCAAATCCCTCTACTTCAATGGGGAGGGATGGGATTCAAAGCTCTTCAGCAGTTTGTAATTCTTCTTTCTCCATAACATCCTTTTTTCATTCCTATGTCCCCAAGGTGCATGAAAAAATCCCGTATAGCCCATCACCGCAGAATGTGCTGGTTTCCAGAGCAGTAAATATGAAGCTACTGATATGACAAAATTTATTATCTAAAAGGTGAAACTAAGCTGCTGCTGATAATAGAAGGTCACAGAGTCACAGAACATGTACTGCTTTATCAATCAACAACCTTGTTATTCTGGGCCTTTGGATAAAAATTGTTGAAGGCAATGAGTAGTCTTTATCCTGCCAGATCTTCACTCAAGAATTTTTCTCCTTGAAGATGGGGCTCAAAAGGTATGATTAGTTACTTTTCCTCTTCCTTTTACTCTCTGTTCCTCATACTGTTAAATATCTTATCTTAGAGAAAACTAGTCTGTGACAACTTACGCTTTCTTTTAGACAAATGGATACTTAGGTGGGTATTGTACAAACCATAAAGAAGTACTCACAAAATGAAAACAAAGATTATAAGTGTTTTATTTATATACATATATGATATATACATTTTTCTATATCTATATACCTCTCTATATATTTAGTCTTCCCTGAATTTCAGTGCTTCACTTTAAGTGTTTTCTTCACCTAGTCTTTCATAAAACAGCAACAATATGTGTTATCTCAGAGGTCTGTATTTGCCGGGCAATAAGAAATTAACAATATTTTCTCTCACTAGTAGTAGTGGGGTTGCGAGGCCCAGCACTTTTCTTAGCACATTGTGGTCAGCTGTAGGTCACTCACACTTCAGAACCACCTCATGGTTTTATTCATGTTCTGTCTCTCATTTTGCCTTGTAAAGCATATTTTTCTTCCAAGAGAGGGTGGCCCATGAAATTACTTTGTTTGACCTACCCTACTTCCTACCACATCACTTTCAATCCTTGAAAAAGTTGTGCATCCAAATAGTTTGAGCTGCTGCTTTATTGTTTGGTAGTCTTGGATTAGAATCTGGATAGTATTAATGTTAGAATCAAACCCATGTTTAAGAGGAAATATCAGGACAAGCTTCATTAACTGTAGGCAAACAGCTAAGAAC
This sequence comes from Megaceryle maxima, assembly GCA_024605025.1. NCBI lineage: Eukaryota > Metazoa > Chordata > Aves > Coraciiformes > Cerylidae > Megaceryle > Megaceryle maxima. The sequence continues at coordinate 12,002 of JANHGN010022458.1, read as the reverse complement.
ATGAAGATCTAGAAGCACACCCTGTGAAACTGTTGACTACAGCTGAAGCTGAGAACTTGAAAGCTGTGTGTTTATGGGGATGCTGAATGTACAATGAAGGAAAATAATAAAGTTTAACCTTTAAAACTTTTAGTTTTAAACCAGTTATTCTCCAGGACATCACACAATTCTACTATGGATTTTTTTTTTTATTTGATTTACTCTTTACAATTCCCTCTCATTCCTTAGCAATAGTTCCTCTAATGACACAGTCACAATTACCATTACTGAGATTCTGTCAATCTCAGCATATGTTTTCCTTTGATGTTTCCCAGATATTTTTTCTAGATAATATATTGGAAACCTTGAAACTTGACTATGCATTGAAAATTTAGGATGCTGAAGTTAGACTGAAGGTCCACCTCTTCATGTTTATGCCCACAGTGATTTGTTTACAATGAGGTTCCATAGAGGGAACATGAAAAGACAGGTTGGGAACTAGCTGTGTGGAGATGACAGACATTTCCCATACCATCTTGCAATTCTCATCTGTGTTGCGAGTTCAAGGAGTACATCTCATTTATTTCCCACTTGCAGAATCAGAATAAAATACAAAGAGGAGTCAGCTATGATTGTATAGAGTAAAATCTGTAGTTTTCTTTAGCTATTAAAATATTTTGGTTTTCTATCTAGGGGATGGGGAAAAAAAAATCCCATGTCATACTTTTCAAAAGAATGTTTTCCCTTTAGAAAATTGCAGATCAAAATATCCAAAAGATAAAAATCAAGTCCTGCAAACATTTCCTGTTACAGTTTTTTTTTTTTTTCCCCATAGTCTCTAATATTTGGAAAACTTGCTTTGAAAAGCTAAAAAAAAAGAGTTCCAAAAACTTGGATTTTTAAGTATGTGGAAAATCCAAGCATAAAATTAAGAACTTTGTAATTGCTTGAAATACATTTTATTTGTTACTCGAAGACCAAAACAAAACACGATTTGGACATCTATGCTACCTATTACTGTCAAAAGTACATTATTATGTTTCCCCCTTGAAATTCTGTGAAGTGGAAAATGCATTGTGACTCAAACCATCCCTGCTCTTTGGTAGCATTCTCTGTGAGAGAGTTGGAAAAAACAAATTGTGGCTGAGGAGGTGACTATCCTCTGTATCACCCCTTAATCCTACACTTCTTGTGAATCAGCAAATCCAGGTATTTATTCTTTGTCTTCTTTCCTAGATGTCCCTTGAGAGGAGGAGAGACTGAAACTGAAGGTGTGCTGTTTTAGCAAATACGTTGTGTTTAAAAAGAGAAACAGCCAGAGTCTATTTTCCACGCTATATTTAAAGTCACTGACTTCACTGCAATGACTCTGAATCACAAATACATCACTGGGAGTAGAAAATGACCTTGTGTCCCTTTTCTTTCCACCACAAAGATCCTCTTTCTCAGCTTTTGCACATTGAGCAAGGACAGTTTGGCACATGCTATTACTGCGCATTTCCCTCCCAATTACCTGTTTCCTCTCCTGTGTGCATTTTTGGCATAATGTGCTATGTTCTGAAACCTCACATACCTGAAATATTTGGAAGCACTGAGTTCTAGACACATCTGGTTATTAGATTTGAGTTGGCTGCCCCTTTTTGTGAATAAAAGCCTCACACTGCATAGGAAATCCCACTGAGATTTTCCCCTTTATATTAGAATTTTGCATTCAATATTTTACTGCTTCCTTTGTTAACAAAGAAGCATTACAGTAACCATGCAAAACACTGCAGAAGCTTAAATAGAAGATGCAATTTTTTTGGACAAGAATGGAAAATCCTCTTCTTCCAGGTGAGGACATACATGCCTCATAGCTGAATTCAGTGGTAAATTTTGCCATCCAGTGTGGTGAATGCTCAGTAACAGGCTATGGCCTTTTGGAAACAGTTCTGTAGCTGAACAGCTAGAAATCACATTAGGCCATGTACTTTTACTGTGAAAAATTTTGTGTGACCATATGATCAGCAAACACTTTCTCATAAAGTCATAGTATGAACAGCTTGAGAAACTTCTTGTTTGACTTTTGCTGGCTACTGATGCTTGACATCATAGTGGCACACAGAAGTGCTCTTAGTAAAAGCTTCATCTTCTGCTTTATCTTAGGAATTGTTGGACATCATCTTTAACAGTTTCTTGACCCTCCTCTACTTTCTTAGAATAACATCTTTCCCATGCTAGTGGAGTTCAGATGGAAGGCTGGCTGATAAATGATGAATAGCCTTGCTAGAGCTAGCAAACAAACTGAAGCTCATTAATAGGAATTTAACCAGAGTAATTCTTTCTCCTCTGAATTTTAAAGTAAACTTCTGGCTACTTCTGCTTTGGATTAAAAGACCTAACCCGTTAAAAATCATTAGAAAAAGATGCAGTTATATATAAGCTCTTTTGTTTGGAGCAGCTTTTTCTTTCATTAACAAAAATTCATTTTTCTTTTAGAAAAATAAGGAAAATACTACCACTTGTAATAGAAAGAACTACCTTCTTTTTATATCTTGCTCTCTTAAGGAAAACATCCATATTAGCTAATCATGTAGTAAGCTGGTGATCAGGTAATCATTTATAAGTACTTTTATTTTAATTAATGAGGCAAGTACCAAGCTCTAGCTATGGCAATGGCAGCTATTTATGACTATATGCCAAAAGGCTACATACAGATAGGCCCACACTAACTTAAGACAATGTTGTGGCTTCCTATGAAATGCTGTGAATTTAAGGCTGAAAGAAGTTTAAATAGAATGATGGAGACAGTCCACAGGAAGGGATGGAAGAAGTGTATTAAAGTTTCTCACTAGTTCTGCCTCTGTAGATTATTACCTTAAAGACTTAGTTCAGCAAGCTACTTAAGTACTTGCTTCATTTTTGTACCTGAGTTGCTGTCCTGTTAAAGAGAATGGCAATATTTACAAGATTTGTAGTAGGTGCAGGTATCAGTATCTTGCTGAGATAGTGCTCAACATACTTAGAATAAAAGGTATTATAATGACCTGAGAATTCTACACTTGCTACCTTTCTCTTGGCATAATGCCCAATAGCTGCACTAATGAAAGAAGTTATCAGCCTTAATTGCCTTTTACCTCCCTCCCTTTTAGAAGGGACTGGCTTCTCTGATCTGCTAACAGAGCCAGTGTAGTGTTTAATTTAAAAAGACACTGGTTAGCTTAAACAGTTGGGTTTTGCTAATGGCTCTTTCAGACTGAAATTAATTAGGGTGCTAGCTAGACTTTAGCTGAGCTGTTTGTGAGCTGCATGTGTGTTTGCATCCTGAAGCACAATGTAAGTAGTATATGCAGGTCAATAACAAACCAAGACTGAATTTGATAAAAGCTGTATTTTGAATATTATTTGGAGTAATAACAATTACAAGTGTGTGAGGTAGTGGCTAGACAAAGGGCTACAGGTTATTAAATAAATTTATTGTTATTATACCCTGTGTAATGCATCCTATGCTAAGACCAGTAAAGTATGCAAGTGTGTTAACATAGATCAGTAATTCAAGCCCCAGCAGCTAGCAAAAAAGAAGGTAAAACCTGCTGGTTATGCATAATATTAGGCCCTTGATATATTGTTAAAGTTGTAAGCCACTGAAAAGAACAGCTGTAGACAGTCGTCATAAAGCATGTTATTTGTAACTGATGGGGTGGATTAAAGGAGCTTCCTTGGTTCCACAACTGGGAAATTGGATTTTGGAAGCGAAGGCGTGTTTTTGAGATACCACTTTCCTTTCTGATCATAATAAGTATTCTCTCCTGTTGTGTTGTGGGGTTTTGGGGTTTTTTTCCCTCTGTTTTTGTGTGGTGTTTTTTTCTGGGTTTGTTTGTTTGTTTTGATTTGACTTTTTGGGTTGTTTGTTTTTTTGTGTGTGTGTGTTTTTCAGTGGAGAGCCTGTTTCTCTATCAGGTGAGCTGACAGATGGGGTGAGTGTGAAACCTTTTTTTTTTTTTTTTCATTCAGTAATTTCTGCAGCACCTTGGGGATGGTCCAAGGAAGGACTGGGCAGGAAGGTGGGAGTGCTCAGTGCCAGAGTGGCCTCCCCCTGAACCTGGTGGTCAGGTCCTCTCTAATACTCTGATGGTGCATTTACTTTTTCCTTTGTAACCTCTGCTATAAGTTAACCTTTGCATTCTGGATTTGAGCATGCTTATGTTTTGAAAGAACTCTTCCAGAAACCCTAAATCTTACCATAAAGTCTGACGTACTTCAGAGGTCTTGATTTTAAAGCTCAGATTCTTAAACTGGAGTGAGGCCTGTGTGTTTGCTGAGTCATTGCTCAGTGCTCAGTGTTGCAATACTTCAAACCGTCTGAACTCTCATTTTACAAGCATCCAAATGTCTCCTTAACTTGGGCCTTCCGTGCCTCCAGCAATGTTCATAGCTAGTGAATTCAGGGACTCTCACCAGGTAATGCAGGGGAGGACAGTACTCAAGGGTGGGATACATAACTGCTGACCTTCAACACAGGGTGGTGTGCCTTTGGGAAACCCCAGCCTCCTGAATCTACTGCCTTGGAACAGGACTGGGAGACATCCATGTCATCCACCTGGGATGGTGGCTCAGGGCTTGGGAGTACGGTGGGAACACCCCGCTGCTGTTCCATGGGAGCAATCAGACTTTTGCCAGCAAAGTGGATTGTGGCAGAGAGCAGCTTAGCCACTATCTTTTTCTTGATAGCACTTTAGTTATAGAAAGTGTCAGGAGAGAGACTGGGATTATTCTCCTCTCTTCAGTCCAGTGTCACTTCAGAGCAGGGTGGTTGTGTTACTATCAGAGGTGAGGGCTCATGTCCCCTCTAGGACCATTAAATCTAAAGCAACCTTTTCAGGGTGATAATGGCCAAAATTCCTAAAACTTTTGGGGGATGTACCCACTAAATGCAACAGACTGGGATTCAGCAACGTGGCTGCTTCTACAGTAATGCTTGCTTTATGGTGCTGAATTTCTCAGTAACATCAGCCATATGTTTCTTGAGACTGAGTAGCCTGGAGGAAATCTGCCTTTCTGCAAGATAAAACACATTGAGGAACGTCAGCTAAGGGGAAAATTCAGCTGCTTTATGTGATGTAATTGTGAGTTGTTTCCTGGGGGTTACAATATATACTGCAAGCACTAGATGGCAATGTAATACCTGCATAAAAAGGTTACTACTGAAGTCCACAAAAAAAAGTGCTTTCAGGTAGGTACTATAACCTCTTTCAAAGTAATAGCTTTGCCTTAACTATTTTGCTGTTATTGTCAGCAAATATTCTAACACAAGGGAAAAAATATAGGACTAGTTTAGATCAACAGAGATCCACTGAGTTTGATTCTTTCTTGTTCCTATTTGTTTAATAATTTTCAGAACAGTATATATATATTTGTCACATAGCTTAATAATTATTTCATAAGGTAAACTCTTGTTAGCATGTAGTTTAATGTCCTTCATTAGGTTTTGCACCTCCTATCCCCATTTGACACCGGCTCAAATAGCTTTGAAACATCCTTCCCGTATATTCCCTTTAGAATACTTTAGACATTGCAGATGTTCCCTTTTCATTTCCTCTTTTTCCGATGAGCAAAGCCTGGATAATAACTCAGTGATGTTTCTGGGACATAAGGAAGATCTGTTGCATGTATATTTCAGGTCCACCTCTTTCTCAGGCTTTGCTGTGGCTTTCTGGATTTAGCTCAGGCATACATAAGCCTGTGATAATATTTGATTTAACTTACATTGTACCGTACATTACTTTTTTATATATTTAGGTGATTGCCTCTTTCAGATATAGCCAGTACATAAACATTTAATACATCTGTATGTTCAGTAAGGTTGTACAATATACTGAGGAGCAATTTCCTCCTTCTTTTTTTTTTTTTTTTTTTTTTTTTATTACTATTTATTCCACATAATATTT